>DWRA01003319.1:0-12328 GCA_018250295.1 Spathilepia clonius | reverse complement strand
GACATTTGTGATCCACCCCAGTAAAGACCAGAATCCCAACTGAAGTCGACCACAGATGCGTCGCTACCCCTGAGGACAAAGGTGGATTGCCTCGTTAAGTTTATCTCCCTAACCACACCCTTCAAACCAGAAGACAGCAGCGCTTAACACTGCTGTTATTAGACAGAAATAAGTATGTATATAAGATTTACCTTTTTTTATCTGTGTTAATTAGCTACAAAACACTAAATGAGGTTTTTTAGGGCCTTAACTTATCGTTTTTAAGATACGCGGTATTATAACTTAATCGACGATATAGTTATAAAATCTTTACTATACACAATTAGGTACAGATTTGAAGGTGGTAGAACCACTTTGTGGTTCGAATCCGGAAGCACCACCGCTTAATTCTGCCCAATAACAGTGTTAAGCGCTGCTGTCTTCTGATTTAAGTGTGGGACTGCATCAGGTGGACTGCAAACTCGTTTGCTACTCCATCATATAGAAAAAACTTACATATCATTGATTGAAACTCCGTTATCTGTGTCAAAGCCTACTTGTTTCAAAAACTTAGTTAAAATCTAGGTAGGGTTCTGATATTTGCCATTTGGCTACGGAACCCTAAAAGTGTTGAATTGAGAATCACGCCTATTTTTCAAAGCTAACACCTTATTTGTCTATAACTATTACTGTGTTATGGCGCCGAGCGTGTGGTGGAATCGTGAGTTGATTTGAATAGCTGAGTGCGGGGTACTGGTTCAACACCCATTATATACTTAGACCGTTTGTTTACGGTCTAACATTACCGATTATCTGGGTTTATACCTAGATTGAAACTAATAGTTTGAAGCAAGTAGGCTTTGATACTGAGGTTGAGGTTTTAATCCAAGACGTTTGTTTTTTTACATGATTTAGTAGTAAACGACCATGCAGTCCACCTGATGGTAAGTGGCTACTACCGCCTATTGACATTTGTGATCCACCCCAGATAAGACCAGAATCCGAACTGAGGTCGACCACAGATGCGTTGCTACCCCTGAGGACTAAGTTGGAATGCCTCGTTAAGTTTATCTCCCTTACCACACCCTTCAAACTAGAATACAGCAGCGCCTAACACTGCTGTTGTAAGGCAGAAATAAGTGTGGCGGTGGTGCTGCCGGAGTCGAACTACAAAGGGTTCACCACCTTTAAAAGTCTAGATAAATCTATAGATATTCAACAAAACTAAAGTGCCTAAAATAACGGCTTTTTACTAAAGTATAATAGGATTTAATACTTAAATCACTAATATTAAAAACACAATTATTAAAATTATGTCAGTCTGACAGAAAATTCTGACTATAGGATCGAGATAAGACGCATGCCTGGGGCTGAACCTCAGTACCCCATTTAAGAAGCCATCACTGGGCTATTTATTTTATTATGCTTTATCCCTGTAGTTTCGAGACCAGAATAGTGATATGGTGTCTGTCTGTCGTAAGTTTACAAGCGGTCTTCTGGGGTTGTGGGCGGCAAGGGTGAGAGCGCAAACCGCCCAATGAGAGACCCCGGGAAGTATGTGTGGTCTCGTACCATCGTAAACACCAAGCGGTGTGGTGTATGTCACCTGAGCGGAGTCCGACGGGGCAATGCGCTCAGAGGACTCTGGTTGCATTCTTCTGAGATCCCAGTCCTCCACGCGCTGAGGACGACCACTGAGGAGTTTTAGTGAATAAAAATCCTACATAACCCTGTGTCGCTCCCACGGCACCGAGAGCCTTTTGAAGGTTTCCCTCTTAAAACCAAAAAAAGGTTATCAGTGCTCACGTGATATAGCACCCATGAAGCAAGAAAAATCCTGTTGTAGGGCTATGAATACTCATAGATTAGAAAGCGTTATTTTTATGCTAGAAAACGTTATCACAGTAAGCGTTATTACTGTTAGCGTTATTAATGTTAGCGTTATTATTGTTAGCGTTATCACTATTAGCGTTATTATTATTAGCGTTATTGTTGTTAGCGTTATTACTGTTAGCGTTATTTTTATAAGCGTCGTTATTATTACATACATCTCGAATATGTTCAGAACGTCCCCCTAGGGAGAGGGATGATCGGGGGACAGCGCTTATATTAATCCGTTTTATATTGTTATTGTGTTATCTTGTAGGCGTTTTGCATAATGTTTTTTAGGATGGAGTAACAAACGAGCATGCAGTCCACCTGGTGGTAATTGGCAACTGGCAACTGTCGGGTTTACGGGCATATCAAAACAGTGGATCTAAAAAAATAAAAAATCATTTAATCAAAGTTGGTTCATACAGAACTCTTTTTAAACGTCAACAAGCTACCACCGCTTCGGAAAATGTTTCGCTATGGAGAAGCGCGGCTAACTCCATACGTGGCATATGTTGCATCTTTTAAAACAGTATAAAATATATTTTTTTACTTCCGGTACTTTAAAATAATCATTTATTGTGGAGCTGGAGTCACATTACACCACACGTATTTATCATTTAAGTAGTCATTTACACTGTAATATGCTTTACTACATAAATTTAATTTGTCAATCGATTTAAACCTTTTTTCCGGCAATTTAATAATAATAAATTAGTTACTAAACTTTCTGCCCCCACCAATCCATGTTGAACCGACGTGGATTATACTCATAAGTTTACGGGTGGACCTGGTGTAACCCTTTTTGATAAGATTCTAAGAGCACCACCGCCCACACCTATTTCTGCCTCATATTAAGAGTGTTAATTGCTGCTGTCTTCTAATTTGTAGAGTGGTAAGCGAAATAGACTTAATTCGAAATTAGTCCTCAGAGGCAGTAACACACCTGTAGCCAAAGTTAGGTAAGACTATTTTTATCTGAAGTTCACTACAGATGTACATAGGTGGCAGTGGCCACGTACCAACAGGTGGACTGCACACTTGTTACCTCTATAATACAAAAGAAAATCCCAGTTGTAGAATCCGTGCCCAGTGTTAGGACGCAAAGCTTACAAAAACTAGACCTAAACGCAACGCAAAAACAGTCTAATCGTACATCAGTGTCACAAAAAGTCAGAAACTCCCTAATAATTACGAAACCTCACCCCTCCCTCATTATAATTATAATAAAAACATTATACATAATATGTAATATAGCTGCTACGCCGTAGCGCGTAGCGGGCGGGGTCTACGGCGCTACGGCTTCGGTGGAGTGTTGCTATGTGTAAAATTACAAATTCCCGTATTATTTTTATTTTTATTATTTGGGGTGTCATTTATTTACGTATGAATAGGCGAGTGGAGGGTTTTACTGTTTGCCATCTTATTGTCGAAAGCTATATTATACTACTACGTCTTAGATTATATTTGTAATTAAGCGATAAAATTACTTTTTAATAAATATTTTTAGCACTTTTATTATTACGTTTTCGAATCTAATAATAGACATAATCAAACAGTCAAAAATATTTTTTTTCTTTTGTTATACGACGCATAATGACTGGAAAATAATGATTAATTACAATCAGAAATGTAGTTCGCTTTACCAAGTTTTAGTAGATCTTTGTCTGAAGTCAGTCAGAATTGTTGCTGCTTCACAGGACTAAGTCGCGATGCTACCGTTTTGTAGTGAACCTATCAGTGACCGTTCATAAATGTAATTAATCAGGTTAGAAGTAATTATTTAATATAATTGACGTCCTATCTAAGATTAGTCATGTGTTCCTCCGCCTGAGAACTAAATTAGAACACTTCGGAGATCAGATCTTTCAGATCACTTTCAAATCTTTACAGACTAACATGTGTATCGTTCTAGAATTAAAGAGCATTATAAGGTAACATATTCTAACTTAGTGCATAATTAACGAACGTGGTAAAACATGCACAACTTTGAAAATTTGACTTTACTAAAGTTTGAAAGTTAAGATAGATATCCAAAAGTGGTAGAATTAGTATGGTTAGAGGAAGTACCACCGCCACGCCTTCGAGTTCATGCGTTTCGGTGGAAAGGTGTGGAGGCCGGCTGACTTATGTATGACGTATTATGAAGGTGGTAGAACCCTTTGTAGTTCGACTCCGGCGGCACCACCGCCACACTTATTTCTGCCTAATAACGGCACTTTTAAGAGCTGCTGTCTTCTGGTTTGAAGGGTGTGGTAAGGGATATAAACTTAACGAGGCATTCCAAATTAGTCCTCAGGGGTAGCAACGCATCTGTGGTCGACTTCAGTTGGGATTCTAGTCTTATGTGAGGTGGATCACAAATGTCCATGGGCGGCAGTTGCCACTTACCATAAGCTGGACTGCATGCTCGTTTGCTACTCCATCATATGAAAAAAAAAATACATTGAAATCGGTTATATTGTTTGTTATTTTTATTAAAACCGAGTTATTAAATGTCGACAACCGCTTTTACAGTAGAAAAGCTCACTGAAGTACGGGAAATAGGCAAAACTTCACAGCCATTAAAACCTAATTGCCTATATAACGTAAATATCGAAGTTATGGCTGGAAAAATTAACAGTTGGTTGTGGTGCAAGTGATAAGCGTTATACACGTAAATTCTATATTTCTTAAATAACTTCGATAATATGTCATAATAACAAAATCTAAATGAATCGCTATAAATTAGTTTTCAATATTCAATTTAGTAATTCGCTGCAAATAATCGATTTATGATCGATAAGAATTTAAAAATAAACTTAGGTGTGAATAAAAGAAGAAAGAAACGTACAATTATAACACAAAAGTAAAAAATTAAATCTTATTTTCTGGCTTATATGTTATACATAGCACAATGCAACTTTTAACACATAATTGTCATTAGTAACACAGATAATTGTAGTAATATGTCTGTTTATCGCGAAACTCTTTCACAACAAAAAAAAACTACAGTAGTTTTCAAATGTTTTGTTAACAAATAAAATATTGTTATCATTCAAATATTCCCTTTTTAATTTATTTTTTTGAATTGATTTGAAAATAATCATTCAGAACGATGTACACTTGTATCCTTCGTAGAGCAAACTTTTTAAAATGACTTATATTTCTCTTCTGTCGCTTGTCACTTACGCCATTTCTTTCGGTATGTTTAATTAGCATAAGTTGCGTGCCGTAATGCTAATCATTTTAATTATTATGCGTAATAGCGCTTCTAAATATTTCCATGGATTTAGATGTTGTGTTGAGGTGGTCTAGACTTACGTTAAGGGTTATATAATAAGCTTTCTTTATAATTTATTACATATGAGTATTGTTTTATGATTATAAGACTTAAAAACTATAGCCTTAAAGTGAATTCGTACAAAGATATATTTTGGATGACTTGTGATTTTATGTTTATCGATTTCATCTTTTTTATAAGACTAGAATAGCAAACGATCTTGCAGTCCACTAATGCTAACAAGTTCTACTCAAACCCAAAGATATGCGTTGTCATTCCTGAGAACTAAAATGGTCGCCTCATATGTAAAGCAAACGTTATCGTCAATCTTCCAGTTATATGGATATGAAAATATATGCATATCGTAAAGAACTACTTAACGATAGAAACCTGCTAATTGTTAAAATATTAACTTTCAATAGATTAAAGATTACGTGTACACAATATTAGACTTTTTCAGAACACCAAAATAAGAGTTACAGAATTTGAGCAGTAATATAAAATTACACAGCATCATCATCATCATCGTCATCCCTTTACTGTCCCACTGCAAGACACGGGTCTCCTCTTAGAGTGAGAGGGATTAGGCCATAGTCCACCGCGCTGGCCAAGTGCGAATTGGTAGACTTCACACACTTTTTGAGAACTTTTTTTTACATAGCACTCTCAAGTGTGCAGGTTTCCTCACGATGTTTTCTTTCACCGTTATAGCAAGTGATAATTAATTTGTAATACGTACATAACTTCGAAAAATTAGACGTGCGTGCGTGCCTGGGGTTTGAACCTCGGACCTTAGAAGCCGTGATTCTACCACTAGGCTATCTGCTGTTCAATAAAAGAATAGTTCAAAGTACTAAAATGACACTACGTAAAAATTGTGCTCTGAAAAGTATGGTATATGAAAATATTATGGTGATATTCCGAACATAGCCATAGGTATGTTATCTTGCCCTAAATATGCAGATAAACCTTTGCGACACAGCAATAATAATGCATATGTCAATGTTAAAAGTGTAGTTTTTGTTTCTATTTTATTTCACTACTTATTCGAATTTTACGCATTAATTACTAAATTCTCAATCAAAATTTATTTAATTTATTATTCCGACTATCTACTAATCTTGGGAATGAATATATACATACATATATAAAGCAGAAGTAATTTTAGTGTATGGAACTTTAGCTCTTAAAATGTTTAACATAGCTGTAACGATATTTTATATTCCACTGCTAGTCAATCTCCTCATCGCTGAGTAAGTCTATCTTTTGCACCATCGCAACAAATCTTAAAGTTAGGCTTATAACTACTCGATTTCCTATTTAACTTGCGTTTAAGGAAAAATGTAAGGTCTTGTTTTTATAGATAACAGCTACCTAGTCATTAAAGTGAACGATAATAGCATTTGTTATTAGTTTTTCAGACAATCCGCTTCGTGAGGGAACAATTTGCAGATTTTATCGCTCCAATATTATATTTATATACATAGAACAAATTATTTTGTGCAATACTGTAAATAGATTTTATTAAAAATAACCTAACATTTAACAGTATACATAATTTTAACAAAAATGGTTTTTTCTCAACACTTTCGTTGTGTGGATTGGTTCCTGTTTGCGTAAGTAGGTCCAAATATACTTTGATTATCATGGATTATTACAAATATATAATTATGAGAGGCAAGTACAGGTACAGTCACGAAGACAGAATTAAACTAAACCATTTGCATATATAGACAGTATAACATTAAATATATTTGCGTATTTTCGTTGAATACTCTAGGGCCGTACTAACTTACTAACGTAGATCGTCTATATATATAAAAATCAATTGCTGTTCGTTTGTCTCGCTAAAACTCGAAAACGGCTAGACCGATTTGGCTAATTTTGGTTTTGTATTATTTGTGGAAGTCCAAGGAAGGTTTAAAAAGTGAGTAAATATGAAAAAAATGCTAGGAATATAGTAAAAACAATTTTTTTTCGCATACAAACAGTTCCTACGTCTGTCAAATAGGGTGGCGTTCAGAATTTAGTTATTGGACTTTGACATATTATTTAATTCTAAGACGATATGAAGTTCGCCGGGTCAGCTAGTATATTAATAATTTTACAGTTATTTCCAAACTTTTAAAGATGGTAGAATCCTTTGTAGTTCGACTCCGGTGGCACCACCGCCTCACTTATTTCTGCCTAATAACAGCAGTGTAAAGCGCTGTTGTGTTCTGGTTTGAAGGGTGTGGTAAGAGAGATAAACTTAAAGAGACATTCCAACTTAGTCCTCAGGGGTAGCAACGCAACTGTGGTCGACTTCAGTTGGGATTCTGGTCTTATCTAGGGTGGATCATAAATGTCGATGAGCGGCAGTTGCCACTTACCATCAGGTGGACTGCATGCTTGTTTGCTACTTCATCATATAAAAAAAGGAAAAAACACTACAAACAAAGAGTTTAATTTGTTAGTACAGCCATTAGGTGTACGTGGTGTATGAATAAAGCAATCCACAATCGATCGCCACGCCCTGCCCTTGGTACCACTTTCATGTAATGTGTGCTATTTTTTCCAACGTGGGAATGCCACAACCATGTGGTCATTTCACACATGAACTAAATATTTAATGGCTACCTATTCTGGTTGTTACACTGTAACGGGCGATTAGCGAATATTGCATAGACTTTTGTCTGCCTGAAAACAGCTGTGTTAAATGCTGATGTATTCTGGATTGAGATATTTGTACGAGGCTTGGAATGCCTCAGTCCTTAGTCCTCAAGGGTAACGACGCAAGTCAAAATCAAACTGCAGATTTTTCTCCATATTATATTTTTTTATTAGCTATTATTCAAAATTAGAACAATGCCAAAAATACTAAAGGCAGTAGGCCAAGACAAAGTTTGTTTTTATTAATGACAATATTTTTTTATTAATGTGAAATCACAGTTAGAGGTATCAGTTCCCGATCTCTGCTGGTACTTCAATATTCTGGGATTTATTACAGATGTCCATGTGTGAAAGTGCGCACTTACCATCAGGTAGACTGCATTCTCAATGGCTTTATATATATATATATATATATATATATATATATATGATGGAGTAGCAAACGAGCATGTAGTCCACCTGATGGTAAGTGGCAACTGCCGCCCATGGACATTTGTGATCCACCCCAGATAAGACTAGAATCCCAACTGAAGTCGACCACAGATGCGTTGCTACCCCTGAGAACTAGGTGGAATGCCTCGTTAAGTTTATCTCCCTTACCACACCCTTCAAAGCAGAAGACAGCAGCGCTTAAAACTGCTGTTATTAGGCAGAAATAAGTAAACTTCTATGTAGCTACTTTTGTTGTAAAAAATCTAAATGAAAGTAGTATAATTCTTCGTGGTTCGACTGCGGTGAAACCACCGCCATAAATTGCATAAATTCAATTTCACTTTTGTTTTATGCAGAGTAGTAGGTATTAAAAAACGTTACGGTTATGTAGAGCTGTAGTTGGTGGGACAATAAAGAAATAAATAATCCTCCGCTTAGCAATAATTTATTTGTGTTGCTTTGCATGTTTTCTGCTGCAAAATATTACGTTCAATGAAATTAACTTCTGATTGAGCGTAGCTAAATTGAACGTAACATTAAGATTTTTGAAGATGGTATGCCATTTGTGGTCCAACTCTTACGACACAACCGCCACACCAATTTCTGCCTAATAACACCAATGATAAGCGCTGTTGTATTCTGGTTTGTTAAGGGAGACATACTTATCAGAGGCGTTCCAAGTCTTCACTAGTAGATACGCATCTGTTGTCGACCTAAGGTGTGCCACTACCGTGTGTAGGTAGCCTAACGCAGGCCTAACCGATTCGCCGATCCATTCTGGTTTCAAAAGAGCTAAGGTTCTATCTGTTCACGGAAGTCATTTCAAAATTAAGAATGGCTTAGTCCAACCATTTGTAGATACACAATTACAACAATAATTCAGAATAACTTTCGCAATATTGTTTACAAAGGCCGACCAAACATTCAGCACCAAGGTCGTCCTATCAATGCCATGACATGATTACAAAATAATCTTTTTAAACGTCCATTGTAAAAAGCGGCTATGTCATTGCATCGAATACGTACCAAGCTCTGATTGAACGTGCGCATGTCATAAAAATTAAATATATAGTTACCTGCGTGGTGCGCAGTCATCGTAGGTAGGTACTGCTACCACAAGAACAATTTTAGGTCCGATTCTCAGTCAGGCGAACATTGAAGTTGTATCTCATCTTTATGAACATCTGAACTGATAATATCTGCCATCATATGATAATATGTTTTTAGATTTGCATATGAGGCGACCGTGTCCTCAGGAGTGGCAGCGCGTTGGTTCGACTTTAGTTAGAACCCCTCTTCTACCCCTACCCACCTATTCTTATTTCTAAGTGTTGGTTACAGATGTGGATTACACGTATAGACGGACCACTGATCGTCAGGTGGACTGCATGTTCATTTGATATATCAATCTTTAAAAAATATATACTCTGGGTCCTTAGTCTTTATGTAATATCGGTGTCCATAAAACCCACGACTCGGGGAATAGTAGTGTGGGATTATATTTGTGGGTAGTGTTTATTTCTCAACAACGTTATGTAATAAAACATCTATTTGACGTGTTAACGGCCGGAGTAGGTTCGTGTCCTTATACGGTATTCACAATCGAACTATTGACCGACTGAGCGACCATATGTCGTTTCTCGCACTATATTTGCGTATAGGTCTTGTTCATATGAAAAGTTTTTAGAACTTTACAATCGTAATGCTTTATTGGTATATTATGATTTCTAGCGACGAATTGTTAGAGGTATTTTAGTGGCGGATCGAGAATGGCTAAGGACACTCAATGGCTCCTCAATTGAAAATGATGTAGTCATTTCCACCCATAAGTGGAAGACATTTCCAAAATAGAACATTTTTAGTTTATCTAATATCTAAGACTACATTCTTATCATCATCTTTCTAGGATAAACCTTATCGGCCTCAACTGGGACAAGCCCATAAATGAAAAACTGATCGGAACTGATAGGCCTGTACTCTGGTTACGAAGATGTAGCATCATATCCAAGGGCGGCTTCATCGAGAACATATTCTCTTTGGAGTTAGTCATAGTCCTTACACACAGGCAATAGTGATCACAAACCATCATTAAATGGCAAGAGAACCAATTACACTTATTACTTTATGTAATGATAAACGTCTCGTTGAGGTAGAAGAGCCCCTTTTTATCGCCAGTGATCCAGCTCTGAAGCGTTGCACGACATACAGGATAATTGTTCAATTAAATTTCTCTATCAGGTTATTAATAATATATTCTATCTATGTATGTCTTGCCTACTAATGTTCGATATTTGACAACTTCTGCATACCAGAAGTTGGTATATTTCGATTTTTGGTGGGAAAAATTCGCATAGATTGAATATCAATAACGGGCTTATAGCAACCTGTCTTGGCCTGTTTATCTACTTAGATTTAACACTGGCTGTCTTTTGAAGTGTTTTCGATAACTATTGTTCCAGTGATAGTCAATTATGTTTAACTCTACAGGTAATATTGCCACTTCCCGGGACCAAGTGGAATGTCTATTATATTCTCTACAAGGGAATGGACAAGAATGACTCACACGGCCATAAAATTCGTCTACACATCAAACAATGACTTTACCGTTGCACTACAAATATCATTGCGATCTCGTTAACTATGAAGTCATACTAATTCATTAGTATTCGTATCTGTGCATCGCCTATGCTCAATAGACTTTAGCCCTTCAACATCTGCAATGCATCACTGTGCATTAGAATCCAATTCACTATAAAATCGATGCAAATGTTTTCCTCTTGCCTATTTCGTTTATATTCGCTCGCAACTTAATAGTGGTTTAATAAATTTAAAAGCTTTCGATGACATACTTTAAGGCTTCATTCGATCACAGAATGTTCATGCCGGAAAGTTTTCAGGTCACGTTCCGCTTGAAATATTTGAAATTTTTCTAATTTCATCAAGCCACGCGTTTAGGAATTTCACTTTAGATATCGTGGCATCACTTTTGACACCATGCTAGAATTTGATTAATCTTGTCGTTCAACTTTCAGTCCACATGTATCATCAGAAATTACGAATCCGTCTACATCGGGCCTTCAGACAGCCGACACGCCAGACAAAGACAGCATGAGAAAAAATGAAGACGACACGAACAACGGGAAAGAGAAAGAAAATGAGGGGTCTATTTCCGATTGGGTGTCGGGCGGACCCGTGGGGTCTAAAGCAGCCGTACTCGTTTTCCGATCATGTGTCCTCGCTTCGAGAACACCGTCAATGGAGTCCACCACGAAAACAGTTGGCAACAACACGGGAACGACGATTCTGCTCAACAAAGCTAAGAATATGGCCAAGAGACTCGTAGCAGAACCGCATTCCTTCAGCGTCCGACCAAAAAACATAATGCACGATGTGATGGAAACATTTGGGAACACAAACAAATTCACCGGCCAAGCGTACGTAGTCAGACATGTCAGTGAAGCGGACGTACCAGAAACCGTATCGCTGGATGAACAGGGACACGAAGCAATGGAGCACAAGAGGGACATAGAGGACGTTCTAAACGATCTTAGCAAGATAACGTTGAAGAAGCATTTGAATATAGAAAACACAACTGCCAACATCAAACCGCCTGATGAACCACCTCCGCCAAAAGGTAGACCCTTTGTACAAATGCCAGTATCAGATTTTGAAGCGTCAGTTTATAAAATTTAAATTCTCAGCAACGTTTCCTTCATTACAGATACCAAAGATGAGAAGAAAGGCAAGAAAGCAAAGGGGAAGAACAAGCGTAAAACGCAAATACAGAGGTCGTTATCCCCGGCACTCGACAGCGATGATTCGGAACATCTTCTAGTCAAAGAAGTCGACAGTATTAAGGTAATTGGACCTCTTTGCTTGAAAAGGTAATAATAGTGTACGCATGGTTACGGTAATAGTTGTACATATACGATTTCATGTAAATCATATTTATTATGAATTTCCAGTTTTTTTTGATGGAGTAGCAAACGTGCCTGCAGTCCACCTGATGGTAAGTGTCAACTGCCGCCCATGGACATTTGTGATCCACCCCAGGTGAGACCAGAATCCCAACTGAAGTCGACCACAGATGCGTTGCTACCCCTGAGGACTAAGTTGGAATGCCTCGTTAAG
>DWRA01003318.1:0-12330 GCA_018250295.1 Spathilepia clonius | reverse complement strand
GAGACCCGTGCCCAGCAGTGGGACAGTAATGGGTTGACGATCGAACCTCATTATGGGATATAATAAATGTAATTCCTGTCGCGCTCGGAGGTAGCAGATAATGTAGGTAGGTAGGTTTATTTTGTGTTAGTTTATAGAATAATACTATTCTAGTGTCGGTACAGAAGAACGCCCGTGGCTTTTTAAATACGGCAATAGATATTCTACCTTTTAATAGAATGTTAGCTGGTAAAAGAAATATATTCTTTAATAGCTTCTGCCTTCCTGGCGGATATTCGGGGCGCTATAATACGGAGCTCTTCACCAAAGACGTAAAAAAAGATATGCCTAGCCGTCCTCTAGCCTCTTGCGCGCTAGCGACTTCTCTAGTGCTGTCTAGCGATGTTTTAATATTTCATACGTTATACCGGAAGGTCGTTTCGCTTTTACAACATTTCGCCATTCCCCACTTGTCTGTTCATACACAGTTGTACTATAAACAAATGCCACCATAATGTTTCCCAGCACAATCTATTGATTGTATAAACGCGTGTCGAAGTGGAAGGTTCTACTCATTCATTCGGTTCATGCAATATAAAGATTATATTTACGCATATCGTTTATTGTTAACTACTACGAATATATGTAGAATGAGGCAGATATCACGAGAAAACATCATTAAACATGGTACACGTTTTTATTCTCAGCATCCCATATTACAAGTATAAATACGTGGTTTATTTAAATCTTCAAACATGATATAATAGATTTTTGCTGCTCTATTTCTGTAAACGAAAACACCTGTGAGTAAAGTGCTTCCAATAAAATATTTGTATTTTAATCAAAACTAAGTTCGCAACGAGCGGGTGCGCCCGTGTGCCCGCCTGGCTCTGGCGCACCACACACGCCGCGAACTATACACGCTATATGTATACGCGTCCTTTTTGCTATGAGAATGATGGGAAGCAAGCTGAGTTTACAATTAACGCGCCTGAAACAGGCTTTATAATCAATGACTCCGACTCTTTTGAAATGATATACCTTTCTTGAAGTTTGGAGTAATAGAGTAGTTGTCTTTCTGCAGCATAAATTACCTTTTTACATCACGTATACATTGTAATATTTAAAATAACATTTGAGATCAATTTAATACCGAAATAGATCATCCTCCTGATTACCTATTAATAATTATATAGCGTCGTGAGATGAGGTTCGGAGTATTGGCCCCCTGCGTCATATATTAAAGGTGTAGTCTACGTAACAACCTTGAATTTCCAAAGTGGGTCAATGTGAAACACAAACCGGGACAACGTATAATATGTCTAACATATTCATTACAAACATCGCCATAAAACATGGTTGTCTTTGTGAACAAGTGAGTTGGCAGGTGTCTTCTAGAGAAGAATCATAATGACACTGTCCAACTGATAATTTTCTTCAAAGAAAGTCCGAAGAGAAACGCCACCCGAGCCGGTTTCCTAAGCACCTAGCTTAGGTATACATTTTTAATAAATGTCATTTAAATGGGGTAACAATGGCAGTACACAAGATAACGCGTATTACAATCTCATCGCACTGGTTCATGCACAGTTACATAATTCGCTAATTATCATGTACGTCACTTATTAAATCCTTTTTTATTTTTATTTTTATTTTCTGAAATACTGAGTGTCGTCTTGAGTTACGAGAGGAAACGTGATTTCTATAACGGCTTTTGAAAACGGAATTTTATAATGAATGTAGATATGTTGTACTTTGGACTTAAATCTCTTATGAGCGTTTTAATAGTATTACATCACGTACCGGAAGAACGGCTGCCGTTAAAATTGTTTATAGATAGCATACATAAAGAAGATTAATTGAGCATCCAGTATGCTAGTCATTTCAGTTGTTACACATGTTTGTTACGCACCATCGGATTTTATGAAATTGGTCACAGTGAGTGTAGTATTTTCCAGAAAAAATATACCTGCAGTTAACTATAAGAGATTAAAAGGTCGTGCCTTTTAATCCGTAATAAAATTGTCCGGTATGGCATTTTGGTCCTACGCTCAAAAGTTGTTAAAACCACAAGATTATTTTTTTATTAGTAACCGTAAGACACAATTATCACGTGATAGACTAGTATGTTTTTCGTCAAAATAAAACAATGTCGTACAAAAACAGGTACGTATTGCTCGACAAGAATTATCGTTTTCGTTTTTTCAACTGCAACACAGCGTAAATGAAAACATAATTCTTAAAATTTTAATAACTTCATTTTTTAATAATACGAAAAAAGGATCAGGGTGTTGTATATAAGCAAAAATCGTTAATTTACATCAGATTCAGCTGAGTAATTTTCATCATCTTGAAATATGGAACTGGAGGAGCGGGATAACGAAACACGCAATTTGCAGGGCAATGTGGCTGCTAAACTATATAAATGTTAACTAACTAATAGAAAAATAATCAGCTGGTTAGTAATTATTTTTCATGACCTTGTTAATAATACATGTTGGAGAGCGGGGACGCCTTTATAAAAACCTTGAATTTCGTAGAACAAATATTTTCTCGCTTTATTTAGATAATTATCTTGAGAAATAACCAAGAAAAAATCTGTTAGTATTTTTTTTTTAATTCGCCATATCAACATATTTCATCCCTGCTACCCCTATCAGCTACCATTTACCAATATTTTATGTAAGGAAAGAAGTTGTTCGTACTCACGAAAAATCAGCTTGTTAGTAATCAAAGGTAAAAATTGTTTTAGGGATCCCGTACTGTATTATATCAATAAGAACAAAATATACTATTCATATTTCATCAGTAAGTAATTTATATAGTTATAAGTAAGTACAATTTCAAAAAAAACATTACGTACTAAAGAAACACCGAGTTTTTTTAGTTTAGTAGAGTTTAGTACGCCGAGCAAAGCTCGGTCATCCAGGTACTGTCCTTGATAACAGATTAGCTGTCTGGAGATATTGGAGGACAGTTCTTATTCTTACTATTCTTCTATTTTGATCTGCATAACCCACAATAGACCTAAAATTGTTATGAAATTCTGAAGAGCCGAGTTTTTCTATCGCATTGTTACATTAAACGCGAACAATAATCCTTAAACAGGATGACCAAGTTGTGCACTTTAAAGTATTGGAAAAGTCTCCAAAACACATGTGACGGAAAGTTAGTGGATAGTATTGTCGGTTGCGACTTGCGAAAGAAAATATTTTGTGCCGGCTACAAACAAGTCTGGGTAACAGATAAAGTTTGTGCATAGATTCCGGGAATGTTGAAAGAGAGAGGGCACTTGCAGGACGTGGTGCAGATACGGGGCTTTACTACAGTTGAACAGTAGTCGAATAAGTGTGTAACCATTGTGAGATGATTTTAAGGACTTTGTATTGTTGAGGATTGAGGATAAAGGGGCAACGATGTTGAATGTGTTAATTATCTGGGACTCGGCAATTACACTTAGGGCTACCACATTTAGAGTTGTGTTGAATACAAATTGAACCATTGTCGTTTAAAAACCCCTCCGCTGACAAATTAAAAAGGCTCATACTCCTAAAAGGACACAAAAAAATAATTTTATTAATTTCGAATACCGAAAAGTCTTTGTATATTTGCTTTACATATTTATGATAACTATAGAGGAATAAGGTACCAGCACCAAATCGAAACGCAACCATTTCCGTCGTGATAATTTTCGATTATTGTTGACAAAATATTTCATTAGTAAGTTGTAAAAGTTGTCAGCCCTATAAGTCGGCGGCGCTGATTTGATCGTGAAACCACTAATACGAGCCGCCACTCGCCCGAATTAAAGATACTCATTCCAGAATAATTAATTAGGACACTTCTGTAACAGAAAGTCAATTTGGAAATTGACTTCACTCCGAGGTCATTGTGGTACTCCGCGTAACGCGTTTGACATTTAATGTGAATTAATCACAGTTTGAGTGGTAATTGCATTGAGGGTGGTATTCTCTCCCACAAATTATATCACACTAACATTAATTTGTACCTACTCTTAGGAAAAAACCAAATAGGAAACATCGTTTTTATTTCTAGTGATGAATTTGATAATAATTTTGGTAAATTTTATATATGTGCAATTATATCAATGTTGTTCAATATTGGGCAAAGTAATCCATAATTCCCGAAAAATATTGACTTATGAGCTAAAAAGGAAACAATTATACCTAGTTTACAATGATATCAATCAATTTATATAAATTAATTCGAGATGCTGGAAATTTTAAGGAGACTTGAGAAGCTGTTTTGGAAGTTGGTACCTCCTGAAACAACTTTTACTAGTACGAAAAACATTTTAGGAACACAAATAATTTCTTTCACAACTGCTAAAATAGTCTTAGAAAAAATAAGGTCGAAAACCTAAATCCAGTCAAAATTAGTTTAGCCTTTTAAAATATTAGCTCGTAAACGAAACGGATAATTTATTTTAAAACGGGTTTTCTGTTTTTGTTTCGTAAAAAAGCGCTGAAGTCATTTTGAAGGCATCTTCGAACGACACATGAACACTTCACTTGTTTAAAAATATTTTTTCTTCAACACGTTTATATAATCCACTTAGATAAACGAGTTTGGAAAAATATATTGACAGCAAAAACGATGTGGAAAGTATTTAAAACAAAGACTAGCATATACAACAACATGTGCACAGGTAGCTGCACTAGTAATTCTCTTTTAGCACCTTAGAATCGGTGTCGGTAATGGAAACAGTTATAGCTGCGGAGCACAAACGCTCGTTAAAGTTTATCGCAGCATGCTTTATTTTATTGAAGCGGGCTCGTTCCGCCCCTGCGCGCGGACAATGCTCTGCACTACTGTGCACTACCGGACACTACTGCACACTACTCTACGATACTGTGTGCTGTACTGGGCGGTATTGCAGGGAAATCGATTATCGATATCGTCCACTGTAAATAACCCTTACTATCGACTGTACTCTCCGCAGTACGTAGAACGTAGAATATCAATACAAATACGTGGAGTGGGCCGCAGAATAGTGTCTCCAGACTGGCGCTAGACTGTCTAGTGTTTTAGAATAACACTACTACGAGGAGTGTTCGATGTATGTGGGACTCCTAATAACAGTGATAATTATTATCGATAAATAAATCAATCAATGTTGACTACTTTTTATTTCATCTTATCAGAATGGAATTTCTTACCCGGGAACCGTGCTAAATTTATGCTTTCTAGTGCGAAAATGCATGTATAACTACAGTTTATGTATATGGATCTTTGTATACTTCCCACGGACTCCATGGTAACATCTTTAATTGTATGCCGACCGCGCACAGAACACGTCAGTGACTCCCTCAAAATTCGTGAGTTTTCACAGGAAGTTATGCGACATATTTGCATGTCCATGCGTATCTATGATAAATATGTCCAGAGTCATGCTCTCACATAATTACACCAAAAACCCTTACTCTAAACATTATACTGCTAAATATCCAAAACTAAGTAACTTATTGCTTTACAACGGTCAATATTCACAACCTGCTATTACTTCTTATTTACTAATAAGTCAAAATGTAAGTTCTTTTTGTTTGACTTATAAACTTTTAGAATTCGGCTCAGCAAATAAAAATCACAAGTTACTATTTAAAAAATCCTTAATCATGTAACAAAAAAATCACCAAATACCAATAAAACAGGCAACACAAATGTATTTGACCGTTAACGGGTGATAAACGTGAACGTGTGAGTACGGTGCCGCTACCAAGCGCCGCCTCCGCCGGGCGCGCGGACGCTCTCCAAACGCGGTTTGATTTAGAATTTAATTTCCCGCACGACTTCTAATCCCCGTTCTATTTATACGCAAATATCCGGACCCTCCACTTTTTGTTGAAGTATTTTGCATTTGAGATCGAAATTATCGCGTAGAAGCTCCATAATATGTTCGGTTTTATACTTTATGTTCATTGCTCTTGAAATTATATCCGTGATTCATTAAATTTACTCATTTGTTAAGTGACAAGTATTCGTAACAATACAAAATTCGTTCCACTTAACAAGGCATATCCGGCGATGACATTTGCGGCGTAAAAGCATACAGAACGCGGCGGGTGTCCGCGTGTGTACTGTGTATTGGCGTGTATCGGTGATAAATCGGGAAATGTGTCAATTAGGGCGCGCGATGCGCCGGTAATGGCGCATGCGAGCGACGTGTGACGTCATCAATAGGCATAAATTTAAGGTAATTTGCACTGACGTCACTTATAATGTATCACCGCACAGTGATTGAGAGAGTCACGTGAAAGGTGCGTTAATCGAATAGCAAACTGATATTGTATAAAAGCTTTCCTTACCGGACTCGTACAGTTAATTACTTCGTAAGTGTGCAATAGTAGTGACAACTGTGTCTGCAACTGCTCTTGAACAATGTCCCAAAATGTGCGTACCCAGCGCCCGCTCGAGTAAGTCGGCTCGTGTACAACAACTTGTTTGTAGCATGTTAAACGGCGTAAAATAAACGATAAGTGTGTTTAACCGTAAATCTGGTACGCGGGCGTAAGGCCGGCGGAAGGCAGGGCTAATCGACGCCTTTAATTATTTTCGTGCGAAACTCATGCTCGGGGGGATTTGTGATCCCTCGGAACGATATCGCGCCGCTGTTTTTCTTTATGAGCTCACAGAAATACCATATCCCTCATCCCATCGAAAAGGGCTCTAATCAAAAATATTGCGGTTTAGAAGGGTTTCGAGTGTTACCATAATTACTCCAAAACGATTAATTTGTCCCTAAACATACCTATGTAAGACACACATTTGTGGTTCAATATTAAGTAATGAGACAACGAAACAAAATGCAAGCTTCATCTGCATGAAGCTTGCATTTTGTTTCGTTGTGATCTGCAACACAACTGTTGGTCGGTTGAGGTAGGACTGCCACTCTATAATGTTGTTAAAGTTTTACGAATTGCCAGAACCCCATTTTAACTTTAACATAGAATATAGAAAATATAGAATAGAAAAAATAGAAACTTTAAATATGGTAAAGTATTCTGGTTTTGTAGTGAAGTCGTACTTACATGTTAAGTTACATTTGCATCGATACTGTTCAACGAGGCGTTTCGAGGCGTTACGCATGTAACTAATAATAATATTATTCATACTACATAATATTATAATGTTTGTCAGTGGTATAAAAATATTTTTATAATAGAGATTAGTTAAAAACAAACTTAAGAACTTCACCCGAATAACATTTCATCAAAAGTTGAAAGCTGTTAACTCCTCCAGTGTAAGTAAAATGCATAATGTAGCAGTTCGTTGTGGCGCGGGGTGCGGCGGCGCGGGGACGCGGGGGCGCGGGCGTCGCCAGGTAGCAGCAACTGACTCGTAAATTAATGAGCTTAAAACTACAAAGAGCATTGAAACTTACTCAAACTAATCCTAATGTGATACAAAATCAAAAACTTTATAAAGTTCTGCGTGAAATACCTTGTTAAATTAAAATATGAATAGTGTATAAAATACAAAAACAATCCTAGCTGTTGCAGTATTTTAAATAAATAATTAATGTTCCACACTCCTAAGCAGGCAGAGTATAAAAGCGCAGTATTGCATTCGTAAAACCATTACAATATGCTGCGGCAACTTTGTTTAACTGTGGAGACGAAGCTGTTTGTCCGAGAGTGACGCCGAGACACATTGCTGAGATTATTGTCCTATTCTGGTTAAAGTGGATAACTTGGAACGGATTTTTCTGGCAATGAACTCATTAAAGTGAAAAGAATAGCTTATTATTGTATTATTTGCGTATTCATGAGCGGATCAGTCGTGCTTCAGAAGCGCGCCGGCGATTCTCTTGCTGTAATGAGGATAACGTGATAACACAATACAATATACTATTAAATAAATTCAAAATCAAAATAAATTTCTGTATTAAATTTCAATATAGCTACCATTTTCTATAATAAACTTATGTAAACATTATGTTTAAAATATCTGTGCATGAGAGTTAATGTATAAAATTACAGAACCGATTACTAGTACACGGGAATTATTCATAAACTTTGAAAATGTCTAGAATGTCAGATGCACGTAGTTGAAAAACTCCAAGAAGTGGTACAGCCAGGCAAACCCACGCCCGAAATTCCAAGTGAAAATATAACATTGACTTATGCCTGTATTAAAACTTACCGGCGAACACTTTAAGCACGTCACAAATATTATAAACAACAAAGTTGTTACTAAATTCTGCCTATAATAATATTGTTTAAAACTTTGAACCGATGTATATCTAATAATATCAAGTAAATGAGAGAAACTTACTGACAAACTCGGTAAAGAAATATCTTTTGTCCTACTTGACATAATCTTGAGAAAGCCCCACGGGCCTCAAGTGTGAAGGGATAATATGTCATGCGAAAACATAATAATATATTTACGACATTATCATCAGGGAGGTCCCGCTGGAGGCCCCTACAGCGCGGTGAAGTAGGCAGGAGCGGGCCGCTGGCGCTCGCCCCGCGGCCGCAGCGGACCACTTCTAAATTATTCAGTACCTTAATGTTTGTAGACATTATGACATTGTTATGACAAAAATAGCCCTGTGTGCTGCAAATATCGTCTTCCTAATTTAGTATCCAAAGGGTTCCAAGTTTGGGATTGAACCAAGCAACCATTTAATTGATGACTTAAGATGCCTGTCTTTCTTTTGTAGAAAGCTTTATTTATTTAGGCGTAATTGTATACATATAACCAACATCAAATACCCAAATAACAGTGCAATCGATCACGAAACAGGATCAGTATGAAAACAGCTACCTACTAACTATATAGTACTGCTAGGATATCAACACACTATCTCGCATTACGATTTCTAAATCAAAATGTTTTTATTTAAAGTAGATCCTTTATAGAATTATTTTTCAACGTCAAGAATTTACTACCACTTCCCAAAGGTGTTTCGTTACAAAAAAAATTTAAATAAATAAAAGTACATAAAAAGTTATCTCATGTTAAATTAACAAGTGGAGCCGGAGCTACTTCAGACCACATAGTTTTATTAGCCAAATAATCACTTGAATTCAATAATAAATTCAATAATCAATCAATCATTTCCTGGCAGTAGGTACAACAGAGTCTCCCAGATGTACTTAACATGGACACAACTTACCTGAAGTTGCGTCCATGTTAAGTACATCTGGTTCACGTTCTCTAGTAAATGGAGATGTGGTTCCTCTAATTCCGGTACATAATAACAGACCCAAATTGACATTGCAGTTATCATCACTACAGTTGTATCTTCCAATATATATTTGGGAAAAGCTCTCAGGAGCTAGAGGAGGGCCGAAATTTAATTTAGTGCACTTATTTATAAACAGTATGTTCCAGCAGCAAATAACTTTTAAGGAAACATATCAATATAGGAAAATTTGACAGTGGCAAAATTTTTACTCCTTCGTAGTGTACCGCTCTCTGACGCTCGCGTGCCCGCCGGCGGGCACGGGCGCGACGGACCGCGTGTTGACGCTTTTAACGTCTTTACCGTCAAGTATACTTCGTACAGAGCAGCCGCGCCACAGAACAACAAATATATTATCATGATAGACGTTTCAGCAGCTTGTAATATCGTCCATTTTCAATAGATATCATCTTATAGAGGATAGTAGTATACGCCAAGTTACTTCGAACTACAATACAATAAGCGTTTACATAATCCTCATCATGTAAATTCTACCGCACTTTGCCTCGCAGCCGGGCTGTGTGCATGTTGAAGCGGTGCAGCACACACTGTCACGCGGGCCGGCTTGTCGCAACACCGCTGTCTACCACAAAAGCGGAAAAGTATGAAAGACAAATCAACTGACGCATTGCAATTATATAATATAAAATCGTGCGAAAATTTATTTTACTATAATATTAATGTATCCAGATAATATCCCTTATAAATAATGTATCCAGTATTTAGACTAAAATGATTATGGATATGCTACAATTTAATATATCGAATAGTCACCACACTCGGTTGCGATACACACACACTTACGATATCGGTTACAGTTACACGGAGCGCGGTCACGCCGGAACTGCGGTCTACTCCAACCTTATCATTTATTTATAAATCTCACATTCCATTAATAATCGTTACGCAACTTTTTAAACGGGATATTCAGGTAATTGTAAACCGCAGACATGGAGAACAAACATTGCAAATCCGATTTATCCGGCGGCCTCTAATTATTGACCTCTGACCCCGACCGCATGCGATGATTGCTGCTGATTGCATAATATAATGGGACCTCTACTCACATGTATACGATTTGCATTGCCAATCAGATCTTCGTAATATAACGTTTACGTTAATTTGATTTTAATGTTAATTCGAAATTTTACGAGAACTTTAAAAAGCAATAAACGTATTGCAATACGAACATAATAGAATTGTTACGACATAAGCTGTATTTCCTTGTTTCTTTTTTCTTTAGTGTACAACACTGTCGCTTGGCACCGCGTTCATAAAGGAGAGGTATTCGTAGCCGCGACACCCACAGTCGAATTACGAAGAGTTATAGCGCCTTCATATACTGAATGTACGGGCCGGATAACACATTATCTTTGATTATTCAAAGGGCTTAATGTGAGTTAAATAACCGTTTTATTTTTATACTCAGTTTTTGGTGCTTATTAATTATGTGTCGGCTTGCTAACCTCGGCTCGACGAAGTGTCCCTGTCCTTATCTGACATCCACTGCACACCGAATTCAGCATCTTCATGACGGCCCCGTATTAGATAACTCATTTACGTTTCACAGCTGCCTATGACCTCCGACCCCTCCCTCCCCGTCGCTCGCTCCTCATGTGATATTAAATTAAGAGGCGACACGGGTCCCCATATTTACACGAGCACTTAAGGAACAGCTCCTTTATAACTCCCCGAAAGATGCCGAAATAATCATTTCATTAACTACAGCCATTAAAGAAATTTTCTTCTGCATTACGATTATAACATGATGTCTATAATAAAAAAAAATTAAAAATGGTGTATGGCAGGAAAGTCCGCGCAACCCGAGCGGTGGAAGACCACCACGAGTCCAGTTGAAGCGGATGGAATCTCATTTTTCGGCGAGTGGTGCAATGGACAGGGTAACGTAGGAACACTCACCGTTGTAAATTGATTGCTTCAAGTAGGTAGTGGGATCCTTTTTGGCTTTGTAGTATGTATTGGTAATTTAATTATCTTAAAAATACAAAGCAACTCCATACAATAACATTGTACTTCTTAGATAAACTTAATTACTTTAATTACAATAAAGTAATCAGAGGAATAATTAAACTTCATTACTTAGGTTTAGGGCTAAGTTTAATTTACTTATTCGTTTACATATACTTCATATTTAAACGAATGAGTTTGAAAGGTAGTAGAACTCTTTGAACATACTGCAGCGGCACCGCCGCCGCACCTATTTCTGCCTATTAACAGCAGTATCAAGCGTTGTTGTCTTTTGGTTTGAAAGGTGTGGTAATGGAGACTGACTTATTCGAGCCATTCCAACCTAGTCCTCAGGGGTAACAACGCATCTGTGGTCGACCCCAGGTAAGATTCTCGTCTTATCTGGGGTGGATTACAAATGTCCATGGGCGGCGGTTGCTATTTACCATCACTTTTATATGAATGAGAATACACAAAATATGTTTGTGGTCTGGCCGGTTAATGCAAATAAATAAACGATCAGACGAGCGTAACGCGCGGAACATTAACGCGAGGGCCGGCAGCCGCGTGCGCTCGCCGAAACACATCGAATGCTTTCCACTAGGCATGTAAATAAATAAATCGACCTACGAATCATTCCGGTACATCTGGTGGTTAAAAATTCGTGAATTGATTCTAAATAGTGCAAGTGTCTGAAATCTTTCCATCCACTAACTTTTGAGGGTTCGTAGCTTTAACTTTACAGATACCTGTATTCGCTTATCTTAAACATTTTCTAAAACGGTAACAATAAATTAGTGACTTACGTACATACATTTATAATTATTTATTTTATATAAATACACACATACAAATGAACAACAATCACGAGACCTCGTTAATGTCTGCTCCGAGCGGGGAACCTCGGCTTGCGACTCGACACTCAAATGCTCAAAGGATATCTCGCTCAATAAATAGCAATGCTCACAAAGAAACAAACTTTTGTATGTCAATAACATAACAAGTTGCACTTATTTCATATTATAAGTTTCGATACGCTATAATGACAATAAATAATAGTTTAAAAAAACTAAAAAACACGCTTTTTATAGAAATCCGAACTAAAAAATAGAAAATAAATTTAAATGAATTTAAATTAAGAAAATAGTGTTAAAAATTTCAATGAATATAAA
>DWRA01003317.1:0-12332 GCA_018250295.1 Spathilepia clonius | reverse complement strand
ACACCTGGTAATACAAATAAAAATCAAAACTGTCTGGTCTCGGAAGGCCATGGTTCCATTAAAATAAGCAGCACATGTGTACCTACTACAGGTGTATTTCTTCGTATTAATAACTGTGCAAATAAAATGTATACTATTTTAACATGAATTTATAGTATTTTATATGATAACGCATTTATTATCTGTAAATACACGTTGCCATATATGTATATATAAAAAGTCATCAAGTATAAAGTGTTACAATGTTGCTATGTCATGAAAAGAATTGCGTGGTTATTTATTGCAATCTTATCATATCATAAAACATTTTTTATACAACAGTGAAAATATTAATAATACCGTAATGCAAAACTGTTGTTCATTATTGCTATGTTTGATATCTAATTTGATGGATATATTTGTTTTGAAGACTAAATATGTAAGCTGCGTAGGTACATACTGGACTTAGTGTGCCTTTATTAATTACGTGCAGTATTTTTGGCCATTTTTCAAACAATCCATGAGATGTCATGAAATTTGTCTCGACCCACTTCATCCCCCTAATCGCCAGTGAGATAGTTCAAACATCGTATTTTTTTTAAAACGTAAAGTTGTGCTTGGTAGAGTTATATTTATTAAAAAAAAAAGAAAATTCGTTTCATAAATTTAATTTAGGAGTAGTTAATTGGCGGCTCATCAATCGAAATTAGTAAGTTTCGAATCGAAATGTGAAACGAACATTTTTGATACTTTTATATAATATTTATGTAGTAGTGTAGTTTATTAGCGGCTCTGTTCTGTGGGCGTCAATTTAATGTGAAATTGAATGTGCCCGAAATATTTATTAAAGGGAATAAATTTAAAATTAATTACATACAATACAATATGAAAATTAACTTACTGAATAATTACATCAGCTGCTCATTTTCCCGGAAAGGGCACTGAACACTTAGTTAACTTAATAAGCATATTATTGAATTAATTAAAACACATTTCAGTGATGTTCATAAAGCCAATTATACTCGAATTCCCAGTGCAATGTTTGGTAGCTGGAATGCTATTTCATATGAATGTAATAACGGTGCACGGAACTTGTATTTGTATTTTGATCGAATGTTATTGTGTAAATTGAATTCGTCGTCACAGATTTACATAGGCTGATATAGCCACAAGTTGCATATGAAGTAACACTGAGTTTTTTTGATTATGTTTAGTGGTCATTATCCCTGTTATGAATAAAATAAATCCATCCATTTTTTTCTACTAAAGACCAATTTTTTTAGTTTCTCCTAGTAAAAAATTGACAAATTTCGGTCTTTGATAGGTCCAAATAAGTTAAACAGGTTAATCATAAAATAAATAACTCTTTCTACACACAACTCCACACTCGGACTTTTCCTAAGGCACGGCTGCCACGGATACACTAACACTCAGATTTAGAACAGATTTTTGATTTCGTCATTTAAATATTTGTCTGGCCGGGAATCGTACTCGAAGCCCACTGCGTGTAAACCCAATATGGTGACCGGTCCGCTACAGCGGTCGGTAAAAGGCGGTGTTAAAAAATCAATTTAAAAAAAAATGTAATTAGCAGAATATGCCAATAAAATTGATTTTATGAAAATTATTAAACCAATCCAGAGATTTTTTATAAAATTAAGGTACCAAACATGCATGCTGTCTACCTGATAATTAGTGATTTCAATCATACATGGGACATCTGTAAGTTAGCCAAAAATTGCATTGCTATCCGAGGTTGGCACAGATGCGTCGCTGCCCCTAAAGATGAAGCTAAAAAGCATTGCATAAATAATTCTGCCTTACTACGTCATTAAAACAGCAATACAATAGGTCAAAGAAAAAGCCTGTGCAGGACAGTAAGATATTTTTTAATTGGTGCTGATTATGTAATTTTAATATTTCAGCAACTCGCGAGACTGTTTTCAAAATTCGTCGAGAGCTTCAAACCATGTGCACAAATGGTGTCCATCATCGGTCATTCGCACATGTTGCCTGTGGTCGAATTTTCTGGGTACGCAGACCACCTTGTTAATCCCTGGCGCCTCGATCCGACGACGCTCAAATTTTCGCTTAAAGGCAATCTACCTTATGATGACGAACTATTGAAACCCCAAATAGCTCTCCTAAGGCATGTGCTACAGCAACCGTATTCAAGAGACATGATGTGTTCGATGCTAGGATTGCAGAAACAACACAAACAGCGCTGCATTGCGCTGGAAGACCAGTTAGTTGAACTGATGATATTGCCCATGGAGAAAAGTGAACAAGAAACTGAAGACGATGAGATGTCATCTACACATTGGTGTTGGCTGCACTTGTCCTCGCAAGTCATATATCTGATACTTATTGGGTTTGCGTCATTCCCTAATATTGTTATGGGCCTCCATAATAAATTGATCGGTCACGATATGAAGAAAGGCAGAGACCATCTCATGTGGGTGCTGTTGCAATTTATATCGGGCAGTATTCAAAGGAATCCTTTGTCGAATTTTTTACCGATTATAAAATTGCACGAGTTATTATATCCCGAAAAGGAACCACTGCCCGTACCAGACTGCACGCGGGCGCACTGCACGCACCAAATGGCCGTTGTATGCATCTGGATGCACCTATTAAAGAAAGCTGAATCAGAACACAAGACAATGACAATGCCGCAAAACTTGAAAGTACAATATGAGTAAGTAATGTTTTTTAGTAACGTTGTAAAAATAAATTATAATATACCTTTATAAATTCAACTTTTTACAAAGGGACTTTGCCTATCCTAGATTTTATTTCACAATATTGTGAAAATCGAAAATAGTTCTTTTTAATTTGATATTGATATCATATCAAATAAAAAATAACTATTTTCGATTTTATTGTCTAATTGTCAGTTTACCATAGGTATGTTGTTAACCATTTCAACGTGATTTTCAGAACAATGTAAGACAATAGGAAAATATTTTATATTCGTGTATATTAAGTAAAGAACTTTGCTGGTGCGTTAAGTTACATGTGCACATTAGATAATCGTTTGAAACCTGTCAATCATGACTCATAAGTTTCGTAAGATCGATCCGGCCACGTACTAATCGTTCGTCACCTATGGGCTTGTGTACCAGATGAGTCGCCAATTCATCACAATATATCACCAGACAAAAGACTGTTTTAATGTTTTTTTTTTTATGGTTGTGATGCGATTAACTGATATGTGTGCGACAAGTTTAATCGACGTGATGTTGTGGTTAAGTTTCTGTAACGCTGAAATATTTTGTTTACAGATTCCTCCAACACCTGATGACGTCGAACAATACACCTACCCTGATGGGCTCGGACTACCGCATAGCGTTACTGTGCAACGCCTACTCGACGAATCAGGAATTTTACGCTCGACCAATGGGCATTATAATAGAGACTCTTTTCGGCAGTCAGAAGTCTTTGCCCAACGGGAATCCATCCACCCCGCTGCCAACTGTTCCCTTATCAATGTGTATATTGGATAGCCTGACGTTACACTGCAAGATGTCCCTCATACATTCTATAGTAACTCATGTTGCAAAGTTGGCACAAAACAAGTCCAATATACCAGGGAGTAGTATGATGGCACCAGCCTTAGTGGAGACATACAGCAGATTGTTGGTCTATACAGAAATTGAGTCGTTGGGCATAAAAGGATTTATAAGTAAGTATTACCTTTAAAAAAGGCCGTTTCCTCTAATGAGTTTCTATAAAATAAACGAAGTTGATGTTAAGTGTAATTTAAGAAAAAGGTTATTTAATAAACCTTAAATAAATTCCTCTGACATTTCTGTTTTCATAACATTAAAATAATTTAAGATTGCACGTGCTGTGTAATTATTATTTAAGTATGGTGCGCTCAGTGCTGCTGAGAATGTATTGAATTAAATAAATCCGAAGTAAGGAATTATGTCATGCCGCTGGCTGCATATAGCAATGCCAGTATTAAAATTTAATTATTATGTTGCAACTAACCCAATAACTAACACACTGTACTACTTACGTATTACTGTCCCACTGCTGGTTAAGTCATAGTCCACTGCGTTGTCCAAATGCGAGTTGGTATCTAATGCAGTGTTTATGTATATCTATACTACAATAAAATCTATTTGAAGTAGCACACAGTAAAAATCTATCATGATTCTCTTATATCAAAGTGTAGTAAAATGTTTGAAGTCATTGACGATACATGGTGATAATTATGTTTATATAAAAGAAGTAGTCATTGGCAGGATAGGGACTCCTGTTGGTGTTAAGTAGTTACTATCGCTTATGGAAATCCGAAACCAAATCCAAATAAAATGGAAGTCCTGCTTGAAGTTGATCACAGATTCTTTACAGTCGTGGTTGAGGCGTAAACGCGGTCTGTCTTGCTATAAGATTAAAATAGTAGGCTGATATTTATTTGGTAATTGAGCAAATAATTAAAGAAGCTCCATCTTGCACTAGATTGCAGTGGTCACTGTTGGTCATGGATATATAATAACCAGTAATTAAGATCAGTCGTGGATACGTTGCTGTCTCTGACAAAAAAGTTAAGCACCTCGTAAATGTCTTTGTCTTACCACACTTTTCAATCAGAATACATCAGCGCGCAAATCTTAAAGCTGTTGTTATAAGGCAAAAATGTGTCGCTGTTGCATTCATATGGTTCTACCACCTTCATACCTGCTACTTTACAATAGTAATAGTGATGCTATAGCGGTCTATTCATATTGAGTTCTTACCTTAATACTTGTCATGGCAATATCAATGGCTAAATTACGACTCCTGCTGTGCATGGCTGGTTTGCTAATAAACTGCAATATGTTTCGTACTTGCAACTTATTTCTATTTGCGAATGAAGAATCTTAAATGGCGTTTTACCAACATCTATTGGCGAAGTTAAATGTTAGATACAAATGAATGCATTTGCTGTACAGAGCATATTTGTTTGTATTACAGCGAAATTATTTTTAGACAGATACCTAAATTAAAATATAAATGTTGACTACTCACAAACATTCCGTGTAATATAAATTAATCAATAGCCCTGCAACAATGTCATCTTTAATAATTTTATTATAGTTTACAATTTGTGTGATAGGGTATATTATGGATAAATAAATAACGGCGTATAAACTCATAACCCAAAACTGATAACCTCGTATTTCCACGAGGCAAAAAAAGTATAGCTAGATGAGAAATTTAACTTCATCATTTCCATTTCTGTGCGGCTCGTTATCAAACCCGGATTTCTTCCTATCAGATTGTATTGTTACCGCTTTGCCGTGCAAATTAATTATCGTATCCTGTAGGATAACGTTGTAATTTCGAATCGAAATACATAATTTTAATACAAGCCTTGCAAGGCTTGTATTAAAATTAATTGTCATTTAAAAAAATGTTATGATTGAAATAAATTTAAAAATGCGTTTTCGAACTATATTCGTGCGATTGAATTTAAATATTTACAGGTTGTAATATATATATAATTCTACCGTGTTTAAAATCATTTGTTGTTAAGTAAGTATAATACCTAAGTAAGTAAAGAGTACAGTAAATTAAAGCATAGTATTTTTCATCTTTCGAAGCTTATTGACGTTCAAAAAGAACGGCAGGATTTCCTGTATATATGCATTTAATTTTAAATTGGCAGTATTCTTTGTGGTTTAACTACGAAAACACTATTGCCACACTTATTCTGCCTATTAAGAGCATTATTAAGAGTTGCTGTTTTCTGGTTGTTATTGTTCTGTACCCTTAGTATGATGTTTTTAGGTTTAGCGATTCGATCGTCGTTAACAAGTTGGCCCCATACTTATCCTAGCAAAATCTTTAGTACCGATGTGTTCCGTAGCCGCGCTGCTAGGAGAAATGTATAACGTAAAAAACTCGTACTAAGGGTCAGGTTCAACTTCATCCTCGGGGCCAGCAATGAATCTGTGACCGACCTCAGGTAGGATTCTAATCTTATTTAGGGTTGATTACGGATGTCCATCAGCGGCGGTAGCTATTTACTATTAGGTGGACTCTATACTCGTTAGCTTAACGTTAACCCCCTTTCACATCGAGAGGAGATTCGTGCCCATCTGTGGGACAGTAAGTCTTCTAAAAATAATATAATTGTAATGAATGAACAGACGTTGACAGAATAAATTGATCACGTTGACACTACGAATTTATGTGTTATTTGCCATTTGGCTATATAACTAAACACAAATTTAAAGTTTATAAACAGTGCATAAAAAAGGCCATATAAAACGCGGGTCAGATACTTCAGTTTTATTTGTATAGCGCATAATTTTATACTTCCGCAGATCAGCTGCTACCGAACGTATTCAAAGCGTATGCGTGGGGCATCTTCCACAACCTATTGGATATGTTCTCGTACCGCATCCACCACATACAACCGAACTACAAGCTGACGCTACTCTCCAACATACACTCGCTGGCCGCTTGCCCGCAGGCTAACCAAACTCAATTGCAACTGTGGTAAGATTTTTCATATTATATTTATGAATGAACAAATATTTTTTTGCTGTGTGATTTATAACGACCATGCGTTTGGTGCTACTGTCATCGATCCGTCCCAAATAAGATTCAGAATATGGTTGTCGCTTAGATATCCGTTTATGATTTGGTACGTAATAAGTACAATGCAGTATATTCTATATTGGTGCCCCCAATAGGCAGACTTATAGTCAGACTAGCATCGTCATCAATTTCAATAACCTGCAACCACATGAGAATTAGTAATATGCTATTTTAAGTAGTCCCAATTGGAAACAGCGCCGGTTGGTCAAATTAATGCAATTAAATAGCTATTATACATAATAACTGGTTATTATATATAACGACTAAATTGTCTAGATGATGTGATAAATGAATCACTTTATCCGGATACTATCTATAATATGAGGTTAAAGTTACACAAAGTAATAAATACGATCCGACTAGCTTCCCCTGTTACTCGTGGCTAGTCATCCCGTTATGGCTAGTGACCTTATAATTTACTTTTTCAATTAACGCTAAATGATTAATAACTGTAACTATTCGTATTAGTAGAGGAGCAATTTACTCGAGCTTCATGGAGACCTATTACATTGTAAAGCTTGGATGATAATAAGATAAAAATGTTAAATAATGTATATCTTTTCATCGGTGTGGTGAGCGGCTATAGGTCTTCAAAGATGTAAAAAATTATTATCATTATATTTACATGATTTCCTTCAAAATAAAAAAAAAATAGCCACGCTCGAGAATGTCCAGATGACGGTTTTTACAAGTTTGAAGTCCTTCATCTTCTTTGCGTCACTCTCAAATTGTCAGATTAGTGAAATGTAGACTTTTTAGTATGTAAGTAACTCACCCTACCTTAATCTGACGCGCTACAAAATGTCCGATGATCATTTTTTTTACTAATCTGATCATTCATCCTGGACGTGCGGCCATAGATATAAGACTCATACTTGGTGGAGGTAGTTAAACAGGTACAAGGAATTCCCCTATGTGTTAATCTGCCGCGCTATAGTAAATCCCGAAATCCCCTTTTGGGCTCCCTTACTACAACTTATCTACGCAAGTTTTGTAGAAAGGGCTACCAAAAAAATACTACAAACAAAGTAAGTAATTTCAAAAACTTTTATTTTAGGTATAGTGTGATATGATACGATGGGGCACGCCATGACACGATACGTATAAATAATTTTGTGCTTTTTTTCATTTTGTAATTGTTTCACTTCTTGCGCGTGTACACATTGATACACACACTCTTTTTTTATTAAATCTTAAATGTGTACAAACGCTTCGTTCGAATAAAAATAGGCGAGAATTGAAGTGCTTCTAGTTTGCTCTCTTGGCGTGAGGTGAACTTGGCTTCTTTTACAAATTATTTTATTACACGACATAGGCGGAGCCCAGAGTGGGGTAATGTGTTTAACGGCTGTTTAGAAGTGATATATCGTCTTATGGTTATGAAATATTATATTTATTTCTCATTTGACTCAGAAAATGTTGTTCGTAAATTGTGTTCACGAGAAGATAATGCTTAACGTGCAGGTACATAGAGAATATCGTATAGGTCGAAAAACTCGACGAAATCAGTAAATTTTAGCTACTGTCTACAGGAAGTTAGATTATCGCGGAGACAATGGTAATTTAAGACTACGCTTCCACTATAATCATGTAGAAATATTATGGTAGTGGTTCGCAATCCCGAATGAGTAAACTTGACCGTGGGATCAATTATAATATACTCGTATACTTTACTTCATCAATATTAAAAAATCATGACAAATTATATATCAACATTCGTATTAGCTACCCAGAATTTAAATGTCCAGTTGTTAGCCCTCTTGACATTTGAAGCTTCAATCTAATTATAAGGGTCTCCAGAAAAAACGAAATTCAGTAACATACACGAAATTAAAAGGCCCTGAATCATTAAGCGGAGCGAAAGGGAAAACAATGACCCAACAAAGAGAAACTTTTTGAAGCATTCTTTGAGTGAAACGAGTTCAAATGTAATTTATCGTTAACGTGCGTGTACATTATCCGATCCGATATCCGATGCGATAAAATTGGACAGTGCTTAATTCTATTTTATTTTAAGTTGATTAAAAATGCGAGTAAACGCGACATGCTTATTTGAGGCGGTCCGACTTGGACCAACTTAGGTAACAAAGTATCTGTAGTCGACCTCCGGTATGCGTCTAATCATGTCCGGAGTAGATTTCGTATGTCCTTGGACAACAGTGGCCACTTCTCATCGATTGGACTGCATGCTCGTTTGCTACTTCTATGCAATAAAAAAGGTATAATATTATACGTATCGGATGGTACAATGTAGAGACGTTTTAAGCGTCTTCTTCCGACAGGGGAATCCTCATTTTCCCATCTAACGTTATTTACAAATCTAATATCGTTGAAGAATGTTTTCGTTTGTTGATGTAAATTTAGATCCTTGATAAATCAAATTTGAGAAGAATTGTTACAAATTTTGCGGGCGTGACAAATGCCATGTTTGTATTACAGGATCGGAATTTATTTACTCGAAAATAAAATTTGTAAACGATAATGGTTTATTATAAATTTCGGTTGAAATGTGTAAATGCCGACTTATACGTATATTAGACGTCCATTTTAGTCATGGGGGGAGGGGAGAGTTTGTTACAGATGTCTGCATCCCTCAGACTGCCTGCATGTTCATTTTCTATTCCAATTATATAAAAAAGGCTAAAAGCCAACCAGGCAAGAAGAACCGTCATTGAAGTTAGTCGCAAATTAACCATAGACATTGAAGGTTGCGCCTCCGACGGGCATTACTCTAGACATCGATCACAATGCTTCAAATCCCCGAACACGCTTACAAAATGGCGTCGTAGGCCTTGATGCGAGCGTATCGAACCTGATCGCATGTTTAATGTTCCGCAATTTGCCTAAGTAGTCTGTGGGCGGATAATCGGCTCCGAGCAGATGTGCTATGTGCGGAGACCCTTGGGATTCACCAGCGACTGATTATACTAGTGAACTTTACGTCATATTCTCGACTTTAACATCCATTGCATATTTTGTATGCAAATGTAGTGTACATTTGCGAAAAAAACTAGCAACGTACAACTAAATCACCGCTAGTTATTAAAGTACGTAGATTTAAAATAATTTAGTAGAAGTGCATGTTGTAAGCACGTACATAGTGTTGTAGCTGTATTTTCAGGAAGTCAAACACAGGCACTCAAGTGTTAAGTTAGCTACATACTGGGATACTTTCAGAATTCTCTTTCCTTTGAAACAGCGAAACAATTTTGTGTAATAAAGCGGTGTCGAGCTTGTGTCTTGTGCTTTAAATTTTAACGAATTTTCAAGTTTTTTTAACGATTTGTCCTGAAACAATGAAATTTATCGTAGAAACCAATTCAAATGATTGAAGTTATCACTATGGTTTTTATAATTACAAAATATTTTACAGAAATAACATTTTCTTACGAAATGTTAAAAATATCGAGCTATTTATTTGACCATCGAATCAATAAAAATTTTATTCAATTTCGTATCTCTTAAAATTAACTACTGGAACCAATCCCCTGCTTCATATTCGTGTTCATGCGTTTATAGACTTCGATTAGACATAGTAAAATCCCATTTGGTTTAAGGTTTCATTTTATATGGGAACCTATCGTTTAAACACTACGTCACTCGTAATTACATAATAACGTGTACACAGTGTGTATCAACAGACGCACAACAATTAGCACACAATTATTTTTTATTTCCGAACCCGGGACTCGCCAACCGACCGATGCGGTGTGCACATTTATCGTTCGGTCTATAAAAAGGGATCCAAAAAGTGTAAAAACAAGAGTGCTGACGTATCCAAAAACGACAGTAGGTGGCGCGGGATTGTCCCGCCGGGAATTTCATAATAACGTTGAACATGTCTGGCCAACGCTATTGGGAGACATTGGGAACTTCGCGCCATTTGTATTGAATGCCAGCGTTATATAACTTACTCCTACCTACTTGATCTTTTGGCCTCTAGAGAGTAACATCATATCGGCTGTCTATCTTGTATTTACATGTTTGTCTAGTTTAGTTTTATAGATTACTAGCTGTGCCCCAGGGTAAAAAAATCTAACATGGCCTCTAACTTGTACCTGCAACAATTTTAACAAGTACGCGTAGTAGACTTTATAGGTTTTAATGTTTCTGCGTGAACCCTAATACATTTTCTAAAATAAAAGTAGCTAATGTTACGTCTTATAACATCAACTATCTCTCATTAAAAACGGATATGTCGCCGAAGAAATCGGTGCAGCCGTTTCGAAGATTAGCCAAAACAAACAAACGGAGAGACAAACATTTTAATAATTATTTTGACGTTACAAACAGACACTTCAATTTTATATATTTGTATAGATGAGTGATTATTTTTAAAACAACTCGCCTAACACTTTAGTAACCACACCGGCTATGTAAAATGCTCTCAATTCAATTTTTACTGAGATGGCATGTATATGGTGAATTTACAGTGCCTAACATTTTGCTAATATAAAAATAACTACACGGAGGTACACGTTACTCACGTTACTTACATGGCAATTATTTTGAAATCTCGACACATTATAATACTACAAGGAGAAAATTACTTTGTCGTTTTGTTTGTTAAGTTTTAACAATAAAATTGCGAACCAAACTTAGTTAAATTTGTAAAATTTTATATTTTTAAAGTTTAATTAGTAATCATTCATTAATTACAGTTTTCTATCATCTGTATTCCATATGGTCTTGTATACCTTGAATCAAGAATAATTTAAAATGGCGTAATAAGGCTATTAACTATTTTAGCTCCTTCGGTATTATGTTTTTCTTAATTTTTCAATACTAATCACAAGCAAAAACTTTTAGAATACCTTGCCATATGAATTGTACAACAAATTTCCTGTGTCGAGTCTGTAACCAACTTTGTAGCTGCGTCGAAGCTGCTGTTAACATATTAATTTAAGATGGTGTCAGGAACGCGAACACTAGCATATTCAATAATGTAATATACATCCCTCCTCGCGGGAATCAAGAGCCGCTTTTGTCATCTTCGTTCCGACTAGCGGGTGAACCTTCAGAGGCACAATATTATATTAATACTGCCATGCTACCACCGCGGTGTTATTATTAACATGTTTCTATCTCACTGCTGGGTACGGGTATTCCATCACAACCGAGGCATACTCTACTATGTTGATAGTTGCTGCCAAAAGATTTTAGTAAAACTCAAATAGGGTTAGAAACTTACTTGAGGTTCGTCACAATTACGTTGTTACTCTTGAGGACTAAGTTGGACTCTTTGATACGTCTCAGTTTTACCAAACCCTTCAAACAGACAGCGTAACATTTCTGTAATAAAACTGTCTTTAAAAGTACCTATTACTACGTCTAAACTACACTCTCTTTTTGGTTCTCTCTCTCTTTTGTTCTCCTAATATTCTTGTCAATTGTAAGCAAATTTCACTACCTTTTAAATGACTGCGTCTCACGGTATGAAAACGTCGTGAACTCAAAGTTTGACGAGTCAGGCTTTGTTCAAGAGTTCTTCTGAACAATACGACTCCGCGTTGTGAGCGGAGTCGAAGTTAATTTTTTGAAGAACCTACAGTTTAAACCAAGCTGCTTTCTTTAGGTTAAAGGAAGATTGATTTGTAATTGTAATTTTAAAGGTGGTAGAACACTTTGTAGTTCGACACCGGCAGCATCACCGCCACACTTATTTCTACCTAATAACAACAGTGTTAAGCGCTGCTGTTTTCTGGTTTGAAGGGTGTGGTAAGAGAGATAAACTTAACGAAGCATTCCAACTTAGT
>DWRA01003316.1:0-12334 GCA_018250295.1 Spathilepia clonius | reverse complement strand
TTTTTTGGTTTTACCCCCTGTTAGTTTTAGTCGGGGAAATTTTTTTTATTATATGATTCGGGACCCCCCCCCGCCACATCTTTTTCTGCTATATAGTAACAATAATGTTAATCGCTGCTGTGTTCTGTATTCAAGGGTGTAGTGAGGAAGATGTACAAATGTAAAACCATGCATGATAACGCTCAAGATTATAATTCAAAGATACATAATTACGATCAGGATATAATAGAACGTAAAAGGAAGTTTTCGTGAAAAATCGTTTGTTGTATTGTCGCGGCTTTATACGATAAGACTATTACGAAACTTTCTATAACATTTTATGTAATAAAAATTAAAACACTAATGTAAGGTTACAAAAATGGTTGAACGAACTTTTATCAGTTCTACGCAAGCTTGTTTTTAGTCCCTTTAGCATTTATTTAACCTTCTCTGTAAAAACTTTTGTTATAGTGAAAATAGAGTAAAAATGATTATGCCATTCTAAATATAAGCCCGTACATATATTAACCGTTACAAAAACTAAGTTAATTAAATAATTTCTTTTCATGCGTATATTTGTAGTTTAGTGTTGCGATCTCAATTAGTCGAGGTTCAAATCTAAGCCTCGATGTTTTTCAGATCCCGTATGACTTGACTTGTTTCCGCACACAGCGAAGCTTGACATCATCATCATCAGAAGATATTGACGAAATGGGAGAACTCGTTGTGGTTCAATTCTGGTGACACCACTGCCACACATTTTCTGCCTTATAACAGCAGAGTTAAGCATTGCAGTGTTCTGGTTTGAAGAATGTGGTATTGGAGATATAATTATTCGAGGCATTGCAACTTAGTCCTCGGGGGTTGCAGCGCATCTTTGACCAACCTCAAGTACGACTCTAATCCTATCTGAGATTTATGTTCTTGAGGTTATGGCTGCTCATTTTTTACTTTTATGTTTGTTTTACACATTTATAATAAAAAATACTAATAATGTATCGTTATTAAATTGATGGCGAAAGTACGAATTGATATTAACAAAAAATAACTTTAAATGGAATATCGATTATGCCTGTTGAAATTGCCTTGTATTTAACCTTTTTAAGTGAATTCCCATTGAATATTCATGGGCTCATTTACAGACGATCTCCGTAACAGACGGCAGAACGATTTTTGGTAATAGAATTTCAGATTCCAATGGGAGGTAATTTGAGTCCATCTTGATTTTCTACGTTTATTTTATGAATAAATGATTTCATGATCAAGTTTTCGCCTTTAATATACTATTTGTATCCATTGCTTTTGAAACGCAGAGAATGCCTAGTGGTTGATTTGCGGCCTTTTAATCGAAGGGTCCGAGGTTCAACCCTAGGCACCTCTTATTTTCGAAGTTATGTAAGTTTTATAAATTAATCATTACTTGGTATAACATTAAACGAAAACTTCATTAGGGAACCTACGCACCCGAGAGTTTCTTGAAAAAAGTAGTTTTCAAAGGTGTGTGAAGTCTACCAACGCGCACTGTACAACTCGGTGATTTTGGATGCCGGCTCACTTATATATGAGGCAACCATCTTGGTCCTTAGGAGTTGCAACGTATCTGTGACCGGCTTCAGATAGAAGTATTGTTTTATGTGGAGTTGGCCACAAATAATTAGGTAAACTGCATGTTTATTTGCTACTGCAATCGTTTAAAAAAAGTCGACAGAAGTAATTAAGAACTCATATAAAAGCACAAAGTTTGTTTGATAGAGACACGAAAGTCAACTTATGCATATAAAATGTGGGAACACAACTTCACGAGATTTGTTATTTTATTGTTATAATTATGTTTGTTTAGGACGACCCTTGAGTTCCGCTGACGCAATACACTTGAAGTTAAGGAAATAACGTTTTCCTCGGTATATGTTACATATACATTTTAACTGTCTATATAATAACTGTAGCATGTATATTCATAGTAGTTTCTAAATAACTTATTACACTTATGATCTGTTTTATAAAAATTGCAGTAATGTCAATTTTGTTTGGAGTCTACGTTGAATTCTGATATATTGATATTTACCACTATGCATTGGATTTGAATCAATGTGATATAAATTATAAGATAATAATTTAACGATGATATAAGAATCATGAAATGTTATAGGAGACCCTTAATCCGTTCATTATGTAGAAGTTTGATGAAATAGTATTCTGTGATTACTCGCTATGGAGGCAGCGTTGTGGAATATCCTTTTAGTCTTCGTGAACTTAGCAGGGAGAATTGAACACATTCATGTTCAGAAAATTTCCTCGTCGCCAACAATCGTTTTGTGTGTTCCTGCTGAACACTCATCTCCTCTTAGAATTAATAGGATTTATCTTGAAATGTGATTTTAATATGCTCTCCCACGGTATGGAGAGCTCACAAGCACAAGTAAGTTTTCCTATTGGTGACATCACTGTTAAATGAACTTAGGTTTTAAAATGAAAATATTTTATTCTAAAAACTGAAAGTGCTTTAAAGTCACTGAAGTGAATTCTAGACTGAAATCTGAATTCTAGACTTCACGATAGAAACAATCTGAGATATTGAAATTCAAGCCCCTAGACGCCATTAAACTGTCATTTCGCCCTCTGACTGCCTCGTAAGTTTATAAACCATAAACGGGTTGCAACTATTTATATGGCAGGATAAATCCCAGGAGAAGCTTATTTACATTTGTGGTTAAATATCGTTCGCGCAGCTAACATTTATTTTGATTGTTGCAGGTAACGTTGCTGCTCAACATGGCTCAAGAGCTTGTAGGCTTTAGCGTTCTACTTTTAGATCTCAGTGCAAAAATCGGAAAATTAATTTAATTTGCTGAGAAAGCAGTGGAATTTACTATCCGAATCCTTCTTACAACGATTTTATTCCAAGAACGATTTATTTTTTCGGTTTTTGCCAATAGAGACTGAAGTAATCAATAATGTAATGTATCAAAATGCAGAGTGCGAGTAAAGTAGAGAAATAGAAAAAAGTAGAATACGCTATTTTTAGCGTATTAAAATAGAAAGTAAAAAAACGAATATTTATCCGCTCATACAATTACCCGAGCTTCCTCTCAATATTAAACAAGTAGTAATTAATGTAGCCTACGTGTACTACGTGTTGCCCGAAGCCGGTTGCCAAATAGACAATAATAGCTTTGTCCCATATTAGGTAATTTTGTATTCGGGGTTGGAATGCCTTATGCGACCCTGCCTAAATGGTCTATTCTCACGTACACACCAAAGTCACTTTCATAATAGTATGGCCTATGAACCTTACGGCTTGGGCAATAGAGGCACGAATATCGGAGAGGAATGAGCACGTGCGATGTCAGGCACCTATGAGCCTACGTGTGACGAAGTACATCGATATTAAAGGAGTTTGCGGAAAAAGTTTTACTGGAAGCGATTTCATTACAAACTTATTTCCTCGTTACGTATTTCTTGTTGTTGATAAAATGTGGAAATTTCGCGTGTGTTTGTTGTTGTTGTTGTTTTGTTATGCGATTATAACGCGATGATCACTATAATATTTCAAAGCGTTTACTGGTGTTTTTTTATTTACTCTCACTATTTCACATGTATGTCAACACTTGTTTTACTTATATTTTTGTTCTGCCACTGTTATATTATTTTTTTTATCAAATGCTTGTGTTACTTTTTGTGTGACTTAGAAAGAGTACTTTCTTTTCTGTGATAATACCGCTATTTTGAGTACTTTTTGAATATATACATTAAAACGAAATAGACAAATTGGCAAAAACATACTATGACAATTTATTATCCCTTTTTAATCGCAGAATTTCGACTATTTGATATTTAAATCAATAACATTTGACAGATTACTCAGCCGTCATCTTCAGCTACTGTCAGTGTCTGTTAAAGATTAATGGACGCCTCGTATTGTTCGTATAATGATCTCTCTCTCTCTCCTTCAACCTTTAATCACCCACTGCTGGGTATAGGTCTCCTCATGGTGTTTCCATATTGCTCGATTACTCGCCATCCTCATCCAATGGCGTCCTGCTATTTTGACCAGGTCGTCGGTCCATCGTGCCGGTTGTCTCCCAACGTTTCTTTTCCCTTGTCTTGGTCTCCACTCGAGGACTTTGCGACTCCATCTGCCATCATTCCTTCGGCAGATATGCCCCGCACATTGCCATTTGCGGTGCGCTATGGTTCGTGTTATGTCAGTTATTTTTGGTTTTCTCAGTTACTAAAGGTAATCTTTTTGACGTCATATATTACAAATAACAAAATTTGTAATCCTATAAATCGTGATTATTTAAAACAAATTGAGTATAACATGGTGTATATTTGAATGCGTGACGAACTCACCACCTCGCTCGACGCGCAAACTGTGCGAGTACATATCGTGCAGACCGCAGTTAGCGGCGGCGGCGGCGGCGGCGCGGGCGGGGGCGGCGGCGGCTGCCTGCGAGCTGCGGTTAGCTGTGTGAGCTCATTGCCATTAATATTTACTAAGCAGACGCCGCTCACAAACAAATTAACTAATCAAATGACGGCCTAGTCGAAACTAACGCGCGAAATTAACATAACATTTACGTAACCACTAGCGCTGTATACAGTAAAACTACATAAATAATTGTTACTACGACCTTTGCAAGGATTGACCTAACATCATTAATATTAAATGAATAGAATCGAAGTTTAAATGAACACAATGCCTGTAACGTATCGCTAACTGCTTTGAATTGAATTGATTTAAAGGTGGTAGAACTCTTTGTGGATCGACTCCGGCGGCACCGCCACCACACATATTTCTGTTTAATAACAGCAGTTTTAAGCACAGATGTCTTCTAGTTCGAGGATTTTGGTGACGAAGACTTATCCGAGACATTCCAATTTAGTCTTCAGGGTAGCATCGCATCTGTGGGCGAGCTCAGGTAGGATTCTATTCTATATCCATGGACGGCAGTTGCCATGACGATAACGATCATGTCAGTAAGGCAGTAAACTCCTTTGTGGTTGAACCGGTATACATATCTGTTTATTACAACAGTGTCAATTATTGATGTGTTTTAATAGAAGAGTGTGCTAAGGAAAACCAACATAGTCCTCAGGAATAGCAACATTACTTTGGCTATAAAAAATATTTAAACTGATTACAGATGTCCACAGGCTGCAGCAGTTTTGCAAGCTTGTTTTTACGTTTAAATATTTCATACATATAAAAAGAACAATTACGTATTAGAAAGTATCACGTATACTATATTTTTTTAGTAATGACATCACATTGTTTTGAGTAAAACATATGATAGTTTATTGAACGTCAAGACTGTGTCTCATTTTGTCATCCATTTGTATCCCTCGTGATGGATGGTGCGAGCGGCCGCGGCCTAAGCTTATAGGATAATCAATTAATACACAATGTATCAGTACGTATTCACTACACGTCTCCTTTTAATTTAGTTGATGTATTGCGTAATACTCACTACGTATGCAGGGTGAATGTTAAGAGTGCGTCGATGGAGAATCCGAAACTATAAGAATTAGCGAAAAATTGTAAAGAGTCAACCGGCCACCTCCGGTGGAGGAGAATTGTGGACTCAAGTGTTGGAACCTATATTCTTATGAGATTACATTATGTGTTTACCAGCTTACTGCGGAATGAGAATGAAAATTATTAATCTATCTGAAACACATTTATTAATCTATATTACACACAGGACAGAGTAACGCTACACTGCTTTTATAAGGCTGAAATAGGCGGTACGGCCACAGGCTAACGCCAAAGAGTTCAACTTCACTTTCACAACCACTGGTTTTCTAGATATAATTATTAGAAATGTACTTGTACTCTCCGATTTAAATGGCTTTACGAATGTACCTATTACCTCGTAACATTAACGCAAATCATGTAAAACACCACAAACCGCACTCAAATCAATTTGTACGATCGGATAACTAACAAAAAGCTGGAGCATGACCAATTATCAATTGTACGGAAACCGCAGATGGCACGCCCGCATTTTGCACCGCTTAGCGCGCTGCCGGTTTATTGGCCACTGCGACCTATTCACGTCTAACTAAAATAAACTAAACTAAAACTAAAATTTAACTAATCTGATCGGGATGGCGAAGGTGGTATGGAGACTTTATCCATACCACTTGAAATGTTTTATTAAAGTAGAGTTTTGACACGGGGCATCATTTAAATGTGAAAATCGTAGCCCCTCTTCTAAGGTATTGCGATAATATTACGAGATACAAGTTACATACCCGTAGCATCCATAACTATAAATGACTGAGATGTCGCGCTTCAATGCAAATGTTTGTCATGCAATTAGCACGATGCACAATTACATCTGCCTGGATCCACAGACGTCTAATCGTCGCCCGCCCGGGGATTGCCACCACTTGCATTAACTAAATATTTAATTATTTGTATGTTCTATCAAATACAATTCAAGTGTCTGTAATTTCAAACGTTTTCTTACTGTCTGTATTACACACAAACATACCTAACACATCTCTGTGACTGTGACACCACAGATACGACACACGCAGATGTCACTGGACAGCAGTGGACTATACAACAGAGCAGCTTTACCACATGGTGCAAAAAGCACTTCAAATAATACTACGAGCAATAATTCATTACATTTTTTTTATAAAATCTATTCAACGTTAGTAATACATTCCCAACATAGCACAATATTCAGCCACCTAATTTACATGAATATAAACAGTCCGACTAAAGAGTTTTGTTTATCAGCTTTTGGGACAGGTTTTAGTGTGTTGTGAGTAAATCTCACTTTACTGTATTACAGCAAATGAATTCAATTGAAATATAATTCCAGCAAAACTTTCCCACTAAATGATATTGGGGGATAATTTTGATGTTCAATAGAAAATGTACCATTTGTCAGGCAATATTCAAATTAATTTGATCACACATTGAAATTTAAGCAGTAGCTGTATAACAACATAACACTAATTAATCATAATACACAAAACCGCGATATGCTTCACCTACACATGACCATTCTCAGCTATTTCTAAAGGTATTTTTATTGACGTTTGCTACATTTCATGACACTGAAATAATGAAACATGCAATCTACTTAATAGTTAAGGTCACACACGGACATCTTTAATCTCATCTAGAAAGTAGAACTCATTTCAGTGTCTCTGCCTCATCTCAGAACACAATAACGCTTAATAATATCCACTGTTACAAAGCAGAAATAGATCTGGCGATGACGCCGAACGGTCGCACTAGCAGGTTTTCTACAATTTTTGAAACCTATAAAATGAGTCTCAATAATTGTCATTATAAGTAGTGTAATAGAAGGTGATCACGCTTGTTCTATCTGTAATGTAGATTTACTATGGGTATCGTACTTCTTAGCGTAAAAGTTATTTCTGTACATTGTGTCCAAATTCAATTCAATTATAAGTACGATTACACATTATACAAGATAAGGCCTCTATACAAGTTACTGTACTTACAACTCAGCTAAAGGGCAGAAGTCCTAAATTAGGCTAGTTAAAGATACCAGCGGAATCCGGTTACAGTTTAACGGCTCCGTACTATTTCCATACCGTAAACAATTTAGCATAACATAAAGGTGGCATGAGACGCTCATTAGCGCGCCGTGTAATTACGCCTTCATGAATGTATTAGAGCGCGTGTAACCACCGCTTAATTGTCTAACTCTAATGACCGAGTGTTCGCATTCTAATTCAACCCCAAAGTTTCCGTAGATTGCCCTCGGCGGGTGTTGAACACGATATTAGCATTTAGTTTCTGTTCGCTGATGATTTGCAAATACTTGTATTAATAGACCTTCGCCACAGTTTGATGCCGGCCGCTTAAACGACGCCCGACGTCTCCACGGACATGAATCATAGTACGTGGATGCTATTGCATACATTTTTAAGATAATTTATTTAATATTAAATTTGTATACTCCACCTCGGAGATAGTTATTTGACACAATGCGAGTTTCTAATTTATAAAACTGAAGTATTCATATGTAAGTACATATTACTATGTCTATGATTTACAAGTTATTACCATACTCGAAGAGATTAAATATACTGCTGTAGTCGAATGTCTTTGTTTATATAATACAAAAACTAAAACTCCTGAAAAATTATCGTTTCATCATTTAAATCTTGTGACTGAACTTATTTCTACTAGATTTTTACAGGAAATTAAAAGGATTGGACATACGGGTGGCGCCAATGAAACTTAAATTTAACTAAATGATTTTTATTTTGTATGCTTTTTAAAATGATATAAATGAATATATTCTGCAATAAAACACGATTGGGTGGATCACCTAACAAAATACCTAAGTAGACAGAAAAAATAAGATCCACGCGCCAAAGTTTTTCCCCGCCGTATCCTTCAGCGTAACATACGTCAAGAGCGACCAAATTGTTTTTGCCTCTTATCTCGCGACACTTGATCGAATGTTCGGCTCCAATTGAATCGAGCGATCTATCTGGAGCCGCCACAGAGTTCATAACGTGTAGAAATTACTAACAGACGCAATACACGTGGCTTATGCCTTGATTGTGACAGTCTTGAGTGATGGTGACCGAAGTTTTGGCATACCTGTGTGAAAGTGAACTTTCAGGGATCAAATTTAATTTAGCCTATTTTATTGTAATGTATAACTTTAACTTCAATTTTATCTATTTCAGATGAATTATATATTACTAGATAGTTATAATTAATTTTATGTAGGTTATTACTTTTTTTAAACAGATATTTAAAGTACGATATTTAGATTATCATGAAAAGGCTTACTCACGAATCAAGAAGTGGAGAAGAGGGGGATGCTACATATTATCTTTCTCTATTCCTGGACAGCCCAACTTGTAAAATGACCATTGAAGGCAACGTGAGGCAGCTCTATCCGTAGTGCACGGCGGTCCCGCGGCGCCGACTGTTGCCGATTTGCAAGATTGATCTCAAATGATGAAGTATCATCATATTTATCGAATTACGACGAAATCGCTTTCAGGTAACTTTGTAAGTGAATTGGTAAAACTTATATGACTGAATTTGTGTTTGCGTTTGCTTCTTCATTTGTACGCTGAGAAAACAAAAATATTTCATGAAGTGTATAAATGTAGGTACTAGGAGACTAGCAAAAGCTTCTCGAATGAAGTAAAGGTGATTGAATCTTTCCTTGTTTGATTCAAAGGCACCACTGCTATACCTATGGAAGCCTATTTACAACATTGTTCAACGCTGCTGTGTTCTTGTTAGAAGGGTGTGGTAAGCAAGACATATCTGTCCAAAATGTTTTAACTTAGCCCTTCGGGATAACAATTAATATTGTTTTTGACCAAATCGAACTTACAGTAAACAGGTAATGACCCTATCCAAATCTATTTAACAGTTCACCACAAGATGTTCACATGGACCTCTAACGTATAATCTAAACTGATTGCAGGTGTTCTATTGGTAATTGCTTGACATGGCATGTCTCTTTCCTCAACTATTAGAGGAATTATTCTCAGTTTTGGAATGAAAAGTGGTGGATTCGACTACCATTGCTATCGCCACCGTCTTGTTGCTTGAGCTACTAAACAATCGTTTAAACCGCGCCCGCTCGAGCGTCCGATATGTTGCTGGAGTGACCGATGTGCATGATGTTTGACTTTGTTCGAAAAGTCTTTCGTTAGTTGACTGTCCACGTGTCTGTATAGATGTAAGAGCTATAGTTTTAGACAACTTTTGGCGATCGTTTTATCTACTACTTAATCGTTAAAGCTACGCGTTGCTCAGATGATAAGGGCCACTATGCAGTCAAGTGTTGAGCTAGCTAACTTTCTCATATTTACAAATAATAATGAGGTTCGTTTAAATAATAACACATACAAAAATATTGCTTTATAACAGTCGAAGGAGCGCAAACAGACCGCCATAAGATTACAGTTTTGTAGAATAACGGGTTCATTATAAATGAGTGTGTTTGTAAGAACGGCGGGCCTGTTAGCGAAGTTGGGGGTTTTGAATTGAAAGCGAGCAGTAAAAAGACCGAGAAACTTCAATAAAATTTTATTTATACGATTGTTGAGCCAGTAAAGTAAAGGAAGGTTTGGAAGCGAATATTTTTATGATTTTCTTGTAAACAGAACTTTATGAGGTCTAAAAGCGGAAGGACGAAAGTTCCGGGATGTTTGATTTTAAGTTTTTGTGAATACTTCAGCCGGTATCTGCAGTCTGTGGAAGTCGGGGACTTCGCCGCGCCCCCGCTCTAACTCTTGTCAAACGGAAAACACTTTGTGATCTAACGGAATTTAAATTCCTTTTCTGCGCTAAGATTTATATAAGAAAATCTTTATCAATTAGCACACTTAAGTCTAACGAAAGATTAATTAACAATATTGGCCGATCCCTGGCTTTGTATATTACAAGGTTATATTAATTATTTTTTCTTTTGGAATCCTTTAAACTTTAATAACAAATGTATCAAATATTCTTTTATCTATTACTAAAGTAGTTCAAACATTCTGAGGTTATATAAACTATATTCCAGTTACATCTCCGCATCAAGGCGCTGCGGCACTCCGGGATCAACTTTTAATAAAACTTGTTCACGTATTATAAATTGCAATGTTTGCAATGGATAAACATTACGAGGACTGTTACAAAACTGTTACAAAAATCATTTCAGATGTGTCGAAATGAGGGTAACGCCCCTTATTTTTGCGTATCAAAGATCGCGATTTGATCATTTCTGTCATCTACAAATTATCCAATTACGATCTTCGGTAGGCCAACACTGGAAAGATTAATTATCTAAAACAGGCGTAAATGTATCGACACAAATCTTAGTAAATGACACGACAGTGAAATGTAGTCATTTGTGACACATATTTGACACTGTAATGCTGCTGTACGCTTGTGTTTTACTAGTTACATGTTACAATTTTTTATTACTTTTATTGTAACTTATTATTTATTATTGTCTATAATGTTTTAACGATATAATTGTGTTTATTTTAAAATACATCCACAAAGCAAATGAGTGGCAGCTAAATTAAAGTGTCCAATTTACGCTTCATTTGATTTTAAAATCATAGTATCAATTGTATTGTAAAGTGGAATTGACCGCTAATCGCTTTAACGTTACTGTGAAAATTAAATAGAGATCATAACCACTAGGACAATATAGAACTTGCTGCTCATAATGCATTTGATGTTTTAAAATGTGTTATATGGGAAAGGATTTGTAATCAGCTCGAACATTTAACATATTGGCAGAAATATAATCTTGGTATTTCATGATATACCTATAACATATCGTAAACACAAAATATCGTCAAGATATGGTTTTAACTTTAGTTATTGTATATTGACTTTAATAAAATCAATTAAATATCCCAAATTATGTTGAAATTTTCGTACTGAATATGAATCCTAGGGATGAGTTATATTATTATCAACATAGTAACATAGCACATTGATGAAGCCCCTACGAACAGTTTCCACTAATTGGTGCAATGCGGCGGTGTCGCGACAGGTTTCTTAATTAACTGCCTGGCGCTCGCTACGAAAAATTTCAAGATGTTCTTGTGTTTGGAACACATGACCAATTATATTACAACAGACTCGCTGGAGAATGGTGTAAAACGTAATGTTGAAAACGTACATTTATACCTACTATATGTTTTCCTAATCATAAGTGATTACTTTCGCTGATTGATGCCCGATATCGACCGCAGTAGGACTATTGACTTACTTGTATTAAATGACTGCCACTCTTGAGTGGTAAGTTGGAGCGCCTAATCTGATCTAATGACTCCATCAAACCAGAATATAGAAGTACCTAAAATCGTTATAGTGTTATATTTTAAAAAGGAAGAAACATTTTTATGGAAGAAACAAACTCACATTAGTTCACAGATTGCGATGCGGGCTCCTAATTGCCAGATTTCGTGCCTCTCATATGTTAACGCCCACGACTTAAATTGTTGTTAGTAAACTTACATGTAATCGTTGTTACCGATTTATTAACAAACTCACTAAACATTTCGTTCACTCTGAATTTAAATATAAAAAATATGTTTTTATATCGCCCCATACTAGAATTCTTGAACACGAACACTAACAATGATTTGAAAATTTAATTTATATGTCGGCGCAACGCCCTATTTCTGATTACAAAAACCTTAAAAGAAATAATTGTGTATTACAAATCAGCTCTTATACTTCAAACAAATATTAGTTTTAATAATATTTGGTTCCTTATTGTGATATTTGAATTAAGATAAATAAATAGTGTTTAATCGATGTAAACAAGTATCAAATGTAACTTAAAAACAATTACCTTGTTTAAAGTATTTTATC
>DWRA01003315.1:0-12335 GCA_018250295.1 Spathilepia clonius | reverse complement strand
GAACAAATTATTTTGTGCAATATTGTAAATAGATTTTATTAAAAATAACCTAGAATTTTACAGTATACAAAATTTTGACAAATATTGACTTTTTCTCAACACTGTCGTTGTGTGGATTGATTCCTGTTTGCATAAGTAGGTCCAATTATTATAGCAAAACTGTTTTTTAGTGTGGAGACATATATATTATACTTTTCAGAACGGCAACCCGTTATGGACGAATTTTCGAACAATATAAAGTCTTGAATGAAAAAACGCGACGTGGAAGCTTTGTGAATGGCACCCACCACCACTTCTGTAATATTATAGAAGATAGCATCATAGTCTTGCTATTTTCTAGTTTGAATGTTTTGTGTAGAACGTGTGTTTACTTTAGATACGTTTATTTATGAAAATCTAGTTTAGTCCTCATGGACACCAATCATATCTGTGACCATTTTTAAACAGGCCTATTGTCCATTTGTATATTTTGACAGACATCCATGGACAACCCTAGTTATTAGGTAAACTGTATGCTCGTTTGATACTTATATTTTATAAAAGAAGGTAAATAAACCAATAAATAAACTTATTCCCAGGCAGGTTCTTTGTACTAATGGAAGAAATAAAGCCGGCTGCGTCTTATAGCGGTGCGAGTACAAGAAAAGTTTACACTGTACTTTGTTCCAGACTGCCGTAAATTCACCGGCTTCTTGTATTGACAAGTTCGCGCGGATCCGAACAGGATTCATCTATCGATTTCGTTTGTGAATTCACTGTAAGCCAGTGGAGCTCAATCTTTTTAGTTTCTTCACAAGTAACAAGTGATGCAGCAACGTTCCTACGTTCGGGTGAAACAACGAGATGAATTTTTAAGTTCTATTATTTTATTTTAGGACCATTTTCCAATGTAACATATTCCGTAAAGCATATTCTTAATTTACCATTAAATATTTTCGTGGTAAAAAGCTGTTACCTTATGTAAACTAAAACCTTTACATCAAAGTTTTGTTAAAATCATTTTATTTTATGATGGACATTATTTCTAATGCAAACTCAATTATTAGTTCACATAACATTTAATGAATTGACCCCCAAATTGTGCACATCAGCCCTTGCTTCAATTTCATTCCAATCAATCTACGCCAACCACACTATATCAGGCTTTACCCACCCAATTTGTCTGGTCGCGGCCCTGAATGATTTGTGTAAAGTAGTAAATCGTAAGAAAGTCCGGGTACGCCATTATTATATTTTATTAGCTACAAGCTGAAAACCGCAGTTTCAATCGCCTTTAAAAAATGTGAAGTGATAAAAAAATATTGTCGAAAATGAATACCTCCAATAGCTTTGATAAAATATGCACATAGTAGATTTCAAGATTTTTTCTACCCGAAGTCCTAACATATTTTCTAAAAAAAAGTTACTAGGTTACTCCTTAAAAGCCTAGAGAAAATCGATTCAACTGTTTCGACGATTAGCTTGAACAGACAGATAGAACGAGAGACAAAAACTTAATATTTTTAAAGTATCGTATATATTTTCATACACTTTTAGCAAAACGCAGTTATATTCACATTATTATCAGACAATTGTATTTTATTAATTTTTGTAGAGATTATACGCTGGTTACCTTCCTATCTTTTAATAATATTTATCTTTTAATAGTACATGAAATGAACTGAATGCCTGTACTGTACAGATACTGTATATATTTTGAATATTTTCTTTTTCTTTTACACTTTTCGCGCCTTTCTGGTTGAGTACCGCTGTGTATAAAAATCCTTTTATTCCTCACTTCTAAGAGTTCGGTTACACGAACAAACTTAATATTTACTCAGATATGCCTTCTTGGGATAAAATACGGATGATATGAGGGAAAAGTAGAGTCAAGGCTAACGTACTTTACGCTTTTGTGTAGGTGTATTGTTACAGGTGAATATACGTGAATAAGTAGATTACAAACGGATGTGACTTAATTCTCACATATGATATTAAAATACTATGCTAAGTAAAAGATTATTACAACATGTTTTCGTATCAATAATTAAGGACATGATTTTACTTATACTTAAGAAATTATTTTTAAACTTTGAAAAATTAATTCTATTAGTGTTTTACACTCCGTGTTACAATTACCTTTTTTTTGTTATCGTGGGGGAAACCTTCGAAAGGTACCCGACGGTGTGGGAGCAACGCCGTGTTATGTGGGATTTTTACCGCCGTCCTTCCCAGGGTTGCTGGCTGGGCGGTTCGAGCTCCCACTCTAGTCACATATAACCCCACACGCCCTCTTTTAGTCGCCTCTTGTGACAGGCAGGGGCTACCGTAGCCGTATTCTACTCCCTAGCTACAGGGGAGCATGTAAAATTTCGATGCCCTCAATAATGGACTTTCTTTTATTTTCTGACGCCCAATAAAGCCTTGCTCAAAAATACATAAACGACACTGGAAGTTTTCAATCGAGTCCAAGTCGCATCTATTTTCGAATGGAACAAAATATGAGTGTTTGAAAGGCCGATGGCGCACGACATCGAGGAAGGACGTTTATTAACGGCAGTGTCTCTGCGTTGCTCGTTTCCGCTCTTTTGTGATTGCTCACGCCAGTCTCCCTTCTGAATAGAGCATACGTGAGCGTACAACTGTACAAAATATTAAAGTGTTTTTGTGGTACTTAGATCTTGTGAACGACTACGCTCATTTGCTCAATACCCTTGATCTACTTAGGACTCACAAGCGTTTTAAAATGGATTCAAGAAGATATTATAAATTATTTGTATTTATTAAATAATGAAGAATTGCGACTGCGTGTAACTAATAACATGTGACGAGTAGTATTTCTTCAAAAAAGCGTGCTTTTATTAATTTAGTTTTCAATTCGTTTCCTTTACTTACTGATTTATTTGTGAACGCCTCACAAGCATTATTTAATGCGTTAAAGAGATTATACGTAAATAAACTAGGTAGGACACAAATATTCAATGCGGAAATAGTATTCAAGTACTTGATTTAAAATTTTCTCTAACAGAAAATAGAACTCATTGTCCTGTGCGTGAAATATACACTTTTGTCATTGGTCTATGACGCTTTGAGAGTTGGACATCTTGCGAATTTGGTGTTCTGTGAATTATATTATTGACATTTTGCATATTAGTTAATCCGCGTAAAAACCGATGGTACAAAGGCAATTAAAATATTATGATATTTGACACAAGAAAGGCTGTAAGGCAATCTCTTTTCAAACGTTGTTCGGCATACGTGGATACGTTTATAGGTTTACACAGACAAACAACTCAGTTAAATTACAATATCCTAATGATTTTTAATAGTACCTATAATATACACCTGTACGTGTATACCTATAAAATCACAACTACGACTATTGTCACATAAGAGTGTCATTTAAAGTATTTACATTTAGTATTAAATTATACTGTAGGTAAAGATCTAATAAGAGATTAAAATAATTTCTTGAATTATTTCTATCACACCTATACAGGAGTTATCGATCACATCACACCTGAAGGTTATCGATAAACAACTTTTAAATTCATGAAGCTATATAAATTGTCATCAATCAATTTATTATAGCCGTGTCAAGAGTTTGCTTTTAACATGTGATGATCGATCGACATTACCGCGAATCCATTCTAATAAATTATTTATCCGTAAAATTTATATTTTTTATTACTTTTCACAATTTAAGTTTATAATGTGGCACTCTTCTTTTAAAGACATATTAAACGTGTATGTTATTTAACTGATTATTCGTTCTATATTGATAAGACTTTACTTATAATACCCTGGTCTTACTTATAACACTTCCACAAGTTTCAAATAAGAAAACAATAACGTCAAAAATGGGCATGACTGTATTGAATACACAGTCAAAACCTACATAGAAAATTTAACTTGTAACGTAATCTTTACTGTTATAAACTTATAACCATAAGTCGAGAAATTACTCTTAACAATTTGTTTATTATAATTTGTATATTTATTTAACTTAATCAGAAGTAATTCAAGGTATTCAAGTCTTAAATATATTGCATGACCAAAATCCAATCCATCATGACTTATCAAAACAAAATGCAATAAAAACACCACTTCAGTGGGTAATTCAGATAATCAAAACGTAGTGCTTTTACACATTTCACTGCTTCTAATGTAGAACCAATTCTAACGCCACATAAAGATGAAAATACGACATAAAAGTCAATAAATCTGGTCAATAGCCATTATACGACGTTGTTAGGGTGAGAAAATATGAAAGTGGGGGGGACTTCACGGCTCTATGATTTACGACCCACTATCGCACAATGGCTATCAAATGGAAGAGACCGTGTAAATTTCTCTTCTAACTTCTTAATTAACTTGTGTTTAGTATTGTAATTATATATAACTACTATGTAGCCCGGCGAATGTGGTATCGCCTTAGAATTAAATAATGCGTCAAGTTCATTAACTAAATTCTAAACGCTACCTATAGGACAGACGTAGGAAGTGTTTGTATGGGAAAATAAACCTTTCTTGGACTATTACAAACCAGATTTCAAAACCAGAATTAACCAAATCGGTCAAACCGTTCTCGAGTTTTAGTGAGACTGACATTTTATTTAGGTAAATAGATTCGTTGTACACAAGTTTTGATTATATTAAAATTTGCGACCATTCACGGAGCTTATGATGTAGCGAACTATAGAATATATATTCCAGACTTAGGCACTTGCCAAGACAAAACATCTTCACGTTGAAGCACTACACAAATCGTATGGTACAACGCAACGGAAGAAGAAAATAACCATCTGGAACACTCGCGTTTAAGATACTCTAAAAGTTGCATACTCCAAACAACACATATGACCGTACATTTACTTGGTATTCCGTTTTGGGCGAGCACAAAGGAAACTCTCGGAAGCAGTGACGTTCAGACGACATAAATTGTGAACGCTTCTAGTAACCTATCACGAGAGCGGAATGGTTTTTCTACATCTTACGTTTCAAGTACGCTTGACTTTTGAACGATAGCTTTAGCATACTCAGGTATTTCAAATAAGTTGTGGGTTTGTAGCAAGAGATCCCTAAAGTAAGATTTAATTGTAATTCGAATAATCTCTTTGAAGCGGATTTTGAGAATGTACGAACATTGTGTTGTGGGTGCCATGAACACGCACAAAGACGAATACACGAACACCCAGAACAGATATTTAAATTTATTGTTATGATATCTGTCTGGGGATCGAACCGAGAATCCACTGCGCGCAAGATTAAAAAACAATAGTACAAACAATATCAAAATACTACTTTGTTTTTTTTTTTATTTTAATCATTCATATAATCAAAAGGAACTAATTGTTACAGACGTCAATAGACCTTATAGACTCAAAACAATAAAACTGTATCAAAATCATTTTAAAATATCTTCAACATCGTTACTCAGTACGAAGTTCCATTCCAAGTCACTTTATATCCACGTTAGCGAGGACACTAGCAACGGGCGGCAGCTGGCAGCCATCCGGCCGAACGTAACTATACATAGCGGGCTAACGAAATAGAAAATACCATTATTCTTTCCTCAAGACAAGGAGGCGTTCGAGCGATGTTATTTACAACCAGATTTGTTTGTCCTCTCTTGGACGCTGAAATAATCTGCGGGAATTGTTTTATCTGTGCTGTTACGGCTATTGTCGTGTGATCACGTATTAATCATTTGATCAGTGGCGTATTTACCGAATTATTTATACAATATTTCGATATCTACAGACATTGAAATTGTCGTAAAATAAATCATATTTTCTATATAATATTTTGAAATTCACGGCCCGCGTTTGTGACATTTTACGGAAGATATAAATAAGCTTGTACGCATTCTATAAAACAACACTGAAACATGTGATTGTCTCTGTGTACGTTGTGTACAAGTAGCAAACGAGCATGCAATCCATCTGATGGTAAGTGACGACTGCTCCCATTGACATCTTTAAACAAATCCAAATAAGATTACAATCCTACCTGAGGTGGATCACAAGTGCGTTGCTACCCTTGAAGACTAAGTTGGAAAGCCCCGAGGCTTTAGAGGCCCGAGGCCCCGAGACTCCACCGAATAAGTAGATATATCACGCCCTTATCACGCCCTTAAAACGTGAAAACAGAAGCGCTTAACACTGATGTCGTTAGGCTGGTGTGGCAGTGGTCCGTAATCAAACTACAAAATATTTTACCACCTTAAAATTATAATTGAAACATATTTGACTGAATTATTTTAGAGAAATATTCAAGTCTTGGATATCAAGACAAATAAATTTGTGTACACAAAAACTTCTAAATTTTAGCGAAAAATAAATATATTTTTAAAACAATTCTTTAAAACAATGGTTTTTTATTATCTCCGAAAAATAAAGTATTCGTGAATATTATGTTTATCTGTTATTATAAAAGACAAGAAAAAGAATCCGTGTTTGTTTCTATTTCTTTAGAAAAAGTTTTCAAAATTATGAGGGTAACGACTCGATACAGAGTTTGTTATGCTTAAACTTAAGTTTTTTTTATTATTTTTAGTCAGACATTTCAAGGACAACTAGAAATTTCCGATCGAGACGGTCACGTCTATGACAAATGGAACGTAAACATATTTCAAATATTTGGACAATATTTATTCAGTTTCCAAAGTAAAAAGTATGTAAATAAGTTTGTAACAAGGTATCTTTTTTATAATATACAAATGACAAAAGAGCATATAGTCCACCTGACTGTAAAAGACCACTGCCGCCAATGGACATCCCTAACCAACCGTAAATAAAATTAAACTTATTTCTTTAAAGAATCTTTTATCTATTTAACCTTGCCTTATAACCTAATCATTACATCAAAACACGTTTGCGAAATACGTAACTTAATTAACGTAACATAAGCCATTGATATTACCGCCTAAAGACATTTGAAACCATTAAATAAAATCTAAGATGTTCGTTCGGAGTGAACGTAAGACGAATGGTAGGTATAACGAAATTAGAAATTCGATCAATGTAAGGAATATGCGTAAACGTATTCAATTTGGAGACGTCAATCAATTTCAAGATGATGTCTTTAACGGTAATAAAAAGAGGCAATTTTCGAGAATCCAATTTATTGGCTACGATAAAATGAGAAAGAATCTATAAGTGAGATATTTCATGTCCAGATGCTCGTTTCGCTGGTCCACGGCAATCTTGGGACATTCAAATTGATGGTAAGGGTACGTTTCACCATTAGAGGGGGCCTTATTAATTCCCCTTTCGACAGGCCGACCGAGGAGGCCATAAATTCACCTCAACCAAAGGGATGACCAATTTCAGAACATTTACGAGCCACAAATTACGCGACCGCTGAAATATACTGGGTTCGGGACGGCAAAGAACGTAGGGCAAGTGAGACGAGAAAAAGCCCAAATGTTAATTTAATGTTGAGAGCCACTGAAAATTGCTTCAGTCCTCAAGATCGGAGTAATATTGCTCGCTATCCGCGAAAGGTTCTGATACTAATTTTATGCAGGGTAAATGAGCCGGGGCTCGCGACAATCGATATTCATTTGGGTAAGGTACAAGTTATTCCGCCCGTTGAAAAAGCATATCATGATAATTAGATGCGTATAAAAGGGTCCTCTTTTCATTCCATTTATATTACACTCTTTGAATAAGTGCTTTATTCTATTTAACTAAAACGTTGCGTAAGTAATACGTTTTGCGAAAAAGGATTTTTAGAATTTTGTGAAGTAGATATGAAAAAAGTTGCGCTAATGCTTGTTTTAATTAAAACAAAAGGACAATGGACACTGCTGTTGTACTGCTGAATATAAAAGTCAGTTTATGTTATTTTATATTCAACAGACATAGAATAAAAGCTGAAAAGAAATTTTTGGAATATTTTGCGTAAAATGAAATCACCATACATCTATTATTACCCGACTGTGGAGGGTATTGTTTTTGAATGTATGTATATATACATATGTATATATGGCTCACTATTTGGCTCGCCCTACAGTCCAATCGACTTCACGAATTTGACGTATAGAGTTTCGTTGGATTCGTCAAAATTAGGGGTCCGACAGGTTTTTTTTTTATTTTTATAGTAATACACTAACATGTCTTTTTGCCGTTGACGTAAGCACTATCTTAATATTACACATACTGGTCTACTGTTGACAATATATTACGATCATTACATCGCTGTGCTAAAAAGAGAAAACAAACCGTTGGCAAGTTTGTGTTTAATGGTTCTTTTATTTGTTCGCCTCAATATATCCGAGGCAGTTCGGTAACGGCGTGCTAGCTAACTGTTTTATCACTTTATTGCATGAGATCGCATAAACTGCGAGAGCCCAATAAAACGCTACTACAGCGACGTTTTCTGTATTGTGTTGGGCGCCATGAGGTTAAATGTTCGAGATAATATTTAATAAGAAATTGTTGATGATGCAATAATAAGGTTAACCATAAAATTAGGCTTACTTTCGCGTATTAACGTTATATTATCCGTGGCTTTATTGTTCTCATAGATGGATAGTGTGACATGAATGAGGTGTTTAGTTCTAATTCGAATATACTATTAAGTGGTATACTGTGGACATATAAATATGGGAATTTTGTATTTATACCTATAATAACTTAATTGGTGACTTATTGCGTATCGGACCATGAACAAGTAATGGCTCCGTACTCAGAGAAAACATTAATTTTGCTATGGAACTCAACAAGCAAAGAATTAATGTGTAGTCTATTATATCCAAAGAATATTTGAAAATAATTAAAATAGTGTATAATTTTATTAAATTGTACAATATTTTGTGTTAGATGTCATACTTTAAGTACTAATGCTTATTAGATTAGAAATAATGAAGAAATATTAATTATGTTTAATAGAAATCAGTTACTAAAACGAGATTACTAAAGAGAACTCTGCGTCTTGTTTATCACTATTTATTGAAATGAGGTGCGAGTAATCAATATCCCAATTTATATTTAGTAATAATAATAAAATAAAATAATTAATTAACTAATAACGAAGACTCAATACAACAGCATTAGCTACTTTAATATTATATCAGTTTACAAATCTAATGAAGCACTAGAAGTTCTTGCAGGAAATTCAATTGTAAATAGTCATTTTTTATAACTTTTATTCATAATAATTATAAAGCACTCTATAATTATTATTAACACAAATTACTAATTATTAACAGCATGTACATGTATACAAGAATTATAAAAAAATAAAAATAAGTTTAGTTACCAAAGCACGAATCGCCGAGGGCCATGCGAATGAACTCGCCGGCAGTAAGTAATATTTAATTTTGCCTCGTCGTATCAAATTTTCATAGCCTATAACTAAATTTTTTACAATACCTACGAGAAGCCCCAATATTTTTATTCATAAACATTATATTGCCTGTTATTTCAAGCCGACGATTTTTGCTAAGACGAAAGAAAAGGTATAAAACTGTTTTATTATGAAAAATCTACATATTATTTAATAGTCTTGTATTATAAGAATATTTCTACATTTTTCTCTGATTATTTATTTTGAACGGTAGTAAGAATCGAGTATGCAGTGCACCTTATGAAAACTGGGTTCTGCTCTCTATTGACCCTAGATAAGATGAGAATCCTACCAAAGGTCGTCAACAGATGCGTTGTTACCCCTTAGAACTAAGTTGGAACGCCTCGCATATTTCTCCCTTAATACACCCTTCAAACCAGGCCACAGCAGCGCTAAACACCGCTATTTTAGGCAGAAATAGGTATGGCCGTGGTGCCTCCGATGTCGAATTACAAAAAGTTCTACCACCTACAATCTAGTAAGCTCTACAGCTAGTGTAAGTAAATAACAGAAGAAAATGCTTTTATTCTAAATAGGCATAGGTTATACATATATATCTTTTAGTAATAATATTGCTTATAAGTCATATATCGTAAATATAAAACGATAATCACATTACATGTGCGTTAGCTACAATTGCTTCAAATTACGTAATAAAAACCTATTTAAAGTTTCCACGTTTTAAACTCCCAAAACTCACGCCTACTGATTTGGTGAAGTTTCAAGTCGATATTTATTTATTGACACACTAACAGCATTACATAGACAATAAACTTACTCCTAAACTAGTGGACAGGTATACATGACAATTACATCTGCCTTCAATACGACATGTTAACACTTTCCAAAGATATGTCATTTATGATTATTAATGATTACAAATACCTCCAATCCTTCATATGTGAAACTACAGGCTATCTTAAAAATATATTATCAAAGTTTCGCTAACATCATCCATCAGAACCGGAAATTTCTTCTAATTTTCCAAAACATATAAAGAAGCCTACTGAATTATTTACATGAAATAAACAAGGAGTTTATCAAAATTAGGACCCGTACGAAACAAATCTGAGTAAAATATTACTCAATTTCGTTTTTTCAACGCTCGGTATTTACAAACGTTATGTTTAGCTTATTTTGCATGAATAAAGCAAAAGCCATTTACTTTATAGAATTACAGTGGTTTAATATCAATGAATAATTCAAAAATTTTGGTCGGATGAAATCATAACATTATTCATAAGCCAATTAATCCTAAGATAACGTTCCGTATAAGGTTTTGTAATCTTCATAAATATGTTTATTTTGTTCGCAATATTTTCCCGGTCAAATATCCAATTTGTGGAGTTGTAAGTAATCCAAGCAGTGAGACGTACTCAAAAGTCTTAGTTTAAGTACGCCATGAGTTATAATATTTTAAAAATCCCTACGAAATCTATCGATCTACAAAATAATTTTGCATTTTTGTAAGTATGACTTCATACTATGGTCATAACTATAACATCTTAGCCATAACTCTTTATCTTCTATATAAATAAAATAAATGTCTGTTTGTTATGTTCAGTTAATAGTTTTACAGAATGCATATGAAAGGATACACATTACGTACTTATAACAAGAAAAATATCTGTGTTTCTATCTGTTTATTTCGGTTAAGCTTTGAAACGGCTGCACCGATTTAGATGAGACTTTCACTGACGGTTATAAAAATAATTGATTCACCATCTTCAAACGTTTAAAATTCAATTATAAGTCTTGACCGGAACACACACACATACATACATACATACATTTCATGTTAGATACAAACTTAGAAGATAATCGCTTGCATTACCACGAATACGAATTAAGTACAAACTTACGAAAGCAATTGTATATATTTAATATACACTTAACTCATTTACTGAGCCTTTCCCAAGTAATGACTGCAAATCTAACCTAGGAACCCGAACACGGCTGCCCACGACCGAAAATTAGATTTAATTATGCCGCCGTACAAAACTCCCTCTGGACTGTTTTAAATGATTCTTTTATTACCGCTCTTACTTAAAGTACCGAAATGAAGATAAATTGTATGTAAAAATACAACACCAAATTCCTTTTTAGTTTTTAGTGAGGAACAGTAGATGTTTCACTACGAAAATGATATTTATATGAGGGAATATACCCGATATTGCCATATATTGCCATAACTGTGTGCGAAAAAAAATTTCGTCATTTATTCAATTTGTTTCGAAAGTTTAAAAATGTCTCGTATATGGAGTACAGAAAGTGGAGGAATACAGAAAAAATGAGTTAGCTTTAAAAACGATCCTACTAACAAACATAAGTTTATTTTTCACATCTCAAAATACTGTCAAAAGCACTAAACTTTACCCTGATGATAGATGATAGAAAATACCTCATACCACAAAAACGTATCGTTTTCGTACCAATTTTGTCGCGTTTTTAAATTGTACTACATTAATCCTTTTCAGAATTTTCCACCCCATTTGAAGTTGAAATGTTAGCGATGGGGAACTCTTCACGAATTTAGAGGCGCACATTTTTCCAAATATTGACTTAAATAAAAGTCATTTTGAAACGAAACGATATTCCATACGACGTGCTGGACGAATTACATTTAACTACAGATCCCTGAACCTTTAAATCAACAATAAAATTTTCCTAATATAGTATAGTAAACAGAAATATAACATGAACAGAATATATCAAAAGGTGGTTGAACCCTTTGTAGTTCGACTCCGGCGGCACCACCGCCCACTTATTTCTAGCCTAATAACAACAGTGTTAAGCGCTGCTGTGTTTTGGTTTGAAGGGTGTGGTAAGGGAGATAAAGTTAAGGAGGTATTCCAGCTTAGTCCTCAGGGGTAGCAACGCATCTGTGATCGAATTCAGTTGGGATTCTGGTCTTATCTGGGGTGGATCACAGATGTCCATGGGCGGCAGTTGGCACTTACCATCAGATGGACTGCATGCTTGTTTGCCACTCCATCATTTAT
>DWRA01003314.1:0-12339 GCA_018250295.1 Spathilepia clonius | reverse complement strand
AGGCTACGGACACCCTGTAGCTACTGAGCAAATTGAGTAATAGCGCTGTAGTGCGCTTTGTAGTCATGTTTGTGTGCCCGAGCAAGTTTGTACAGCGCTGTATTTGCTTTACTGTCCATCCTTGCTGTTTTGAGGAAACGTTTGAGATTATTTGTACACGATACTATTCTATTATAGTACCAATAATATATGAATCGAATTTATGTTGAGAAATTAAATTGAAGTTGTAATACTAAAATATTAAAGACTGATTTTTTAAATTGTTATATGTGGTAATGCTTTTTTTTTGGGAATGCAAGCTTCATTCCAGCCATTTAACATTTTTTTATGAAATTGGAAATAATTTCCAGTTTACTTGCTTGGTACTTTGAATTGCAATTGCCCGCAAACAAAATTACAAATTTCTATGAATCTGCGTACAATATTTTAGTTTTCGGTTTCCAATGAAAATAAAAACGTTAAATTTTGTACAGGCGCTTTACAATATTACATATTTTAATAAGGACTGAGTGAAGTTTAAAAGGAAAGAAACCAAACATCCTGTAATTACTGAGCACATCAAATATCTGCACTATATTTTCTTTACTATTCATTCGTGCTATTTTAGATACTGTTCGACGTTATTATTTGTACAAGATACTAATAAATAATTTTATAAACAGAACAAATTTGGAATCTAAGCCACTCAAGAATGTATTATACACTTCAAGAATGATGTAGCGTATATAACATAACATTTATAACAAGCGCACAAAGGCTACGGACACCCTGTAGCTACTGAGCAAATTGAGTAATAGCGCTGTAGTGCGCTTTGTAGTCATGTTTGTGTGCTCGAGAAAGTTTGTACAGCGCTGTATTTGCTTTACTGTCCGTCCTTGTACATTTGAGGAGTTGTGTATTATTTCTAAGCCATACATATAATGCTTTGATATAATGATTTTGTTCTTATAAACTTTATGGTTGCGCGCGCTTTTATACCTCAATTAATGGTCCTAGAAGTGGGGTTACACTCGGACAGGTAACCAACGAGAACAGGAGCCTGTGGCAAATGAGAGTTGCTCTAATAAAACCAGTTGTATTTTTATAGGCAAACGTAGAAATAATTCATTCTATTGATATCATTGAAGCTATGCTCATAGTTGGATTAGGATGGCCAGCGCTCACTTTGAGAGCGACTTTTAGGTTTTTGGGTTAGTTATAAGAATTCTTTACTTTAAATTTTTGAGCACCAAGTGGGCCTCTCCAAAACACGGAGCTCGTAGCACGTCATGCTACATGCTACATTGCTGGCGGCACCATATAAGAACGCAGTAAAGAACGCAACAGTGAAGTGATCGGCTCGGAATAAACTAATAACTCATTAACTAGTTAACTGTCTGCCAGTTAATTGACAGCTAGACGTAATTTAATCCAATACTATTAAGTGATCTGATTGATTCACTGAGATTGACGAGGTCTCGTACCAATTCTAATTTAGCAGCATAGTAGAGTTTTGTACTTTTTCGCGTAGAAGTGGCAAACGCGCATGCAGTCCACAAAATTGTAAGCGTCCCATGCTGTCTCTATGGATATCCTAAAAGTACTCAAGTAAGGTGGTAGAACCTCTTGCCGCTTTACTCCGTTGGCAACCCAACCCCACATATTTCTGCTTAACAACAACGGTGCTACGCATTGCTGAGTTTTGGCTTGAAGGTTGTAGTAAGGATGAGACATTTATCCGACGGGTTCCGACTTAGTCTTCAGGGGTAGCAAAGCATCTGTGGCCGATCCCAGGTAGGATCTTATCTTAGGTCAATTACAGATGTATGGGCGGCAGATCCTGTGGATTGCAACCTCGTTTGCTACTTCAGTCATATATGTAAAAAATGTGATAAAGATTGGTTGACGACAAGATAAGGATACCAGGTTTATACTAAACAATAGTGATGTTCACCTATGTTGTCATATACTTATGCGTCACATCAATAGAATAGAGCGTGACAGCAAATTAATACTGAATTCGGATTTGAAAAATGTAGCAAGTGTCACGATCATGAACCATCCACTACGTGTCCGAAATATCATTTGCTCAGCGGCTCTATTGATTTTGCGATGACTTTAACAGCCTATTGATAAAGGGACGAGTTAAGAGGGGACAAATGAAGATAGCTGTGTAAATTTTCTTCTATTAACTTTCTCTGTGCAAATTAGAAATCAGAATGATGCTATAGCGGGCAACATTTGACACGATAAAGTCATTTTTAGGAATTTCTAATTTGTTAACAGTAAAGTCATAATGCATTATACTTACACGATTAAACATCTGTAATATCCTAAAAATAATATAAATATTTATGAAGATATGAACGAATTGTGACATTCACTTGTATTGTGATGATATCATTATGCGTCACATCAACAAAATCGAGTGCGCGACAGCAAATTGATTCAGAGTTCGGATTTGAAAAATGTAGCACGTGACGTCGCGCATGAACCGTCCACTACGTGTCTGAAATAATGGCAGCTTATTGATTGTAGACTTTATTAGCTTTTAGCAGTGATAGCCTGGTTTCAGAATAAATCTCTCACGCTTGAGCTACAAGTTTGAAATTAGAGGCATAATATCATATTTTTAATCTTATTTTAAATACAGGCGTTACGACCTATCAAAATATGACCGCAATTATTTTTTATTAATATTTTTTGTACTTAATTTGTCGTTGGAACAGGTCAGGCTAAGTTAAATTTTGTTCAATAAACTTTAAATCTTTAAATTTTGTGTCTAAAATTATTTTGAAATATAAAAATTAAATTAATAAATATTTTTAAATCGTTCCACGCACAATAAATCAATGGAAATTTTACTGTAGATTATAATTACCAAAACAACAGTATAAGGTTTTGTCAGAATGTCTACAAGGTAATTCTAACTTGCTATGCAGGCTGACAAAATTTAAAAGCCCGTTATTAATAAGAAAAATAATCATTAATGGAGCATTCTTGGATCTTGGATCCAAGTGAACAGAGAACAAAGGGGAATAAGTGGGTCTTCGCAAAGGATGCTAAGTGCCCCTTGCTTGATAAGGCTTTGGCATCGTTGTCTTTGGGCGGGGTTCCCAAGATGCTGGCAGCATTTCCATGCCATGCCAATTCGTTGAGCATGATGCATGCCCGCTCTTGGGTCACCAGAGACGTCGACTAACCGAGTAGACAGTTCTTTATAAAACTGCCTAGCCTCCGCACCCCATCGACAATGTTGTGATTCAGAGTTACATACTTTTGGTCTATCCGAAGGATTTCGAGGTCTGCCAATTATTATGATATTTTGTCTGAGTTTTCCTTACGCTATCTCTTTAGATTTGTGTTCAGTTTTGTCTGTATTTATTTCTGCCACAATATAAAAATGTGTTTTTAAAATCGCTCCCATATTTTTTGTTACCAAAAGAATATAATCTAACCTTGTGAAAATTTTACTTTTTACGTACCACCTTCGTTAGAACAATCTTATGTGTAAACGTAACGTGCCAACTGTTTCTTTAGAACGTGCGAAACTGTGAACTTTTGGTGTCGACAACGCTTCTAGAATTTCCAAGTCCTTGGACATTTGCCAACTTTTAACTTCATGTTTGGAACTATCTCCTGATATTTCCGGGTTTAACCGTGTTAAAATATTTTTGCTTGAATGTTTCTCAGTACACCGTGATACCATGACCGTGTTATGAACGGACAAGACACTAGGTGTGAATAAAAATATTTCATTCCGACTGTAGAACTACTTGTAGTTTAATTTCTTCTAATTTAATCTATTTATCATTGTATTTTACACACATTACCAACACAATAAATAAAGTAAAAGCGTTTGTTTGAAATTGCGAAATTTCAGTTTTAATTTTTGTCTATTCACTTAAATATGACGACCAGCGTGGCTGAGCGGTCACCATACCGGTCTGACACGCAGTGGGTTCCAGGTTCGATCCCCGGCCAGGCAGATAACTGAATGATGAATTTAGATTTCAGTTCTTGGTCTGTGTGTTTGTATATTAACGACACAGAGAATGATAGTTTAAGACTGTGAGTGTAAAAAGCGCCAGAGCGTCAAAAAAAAAAACTTTATGATGTTTTTCTGAGAATAATACAAAAAACAATAGTACTTAAAGCATGTTATTTTTTTTTTTAATTTATTATTACTCATTCAATTAGTTATTGGCAACCCTGGAATGGTCGCCAGTATGGTGCAAGCAACACGCTGCGCTTCCCACTGATGCTTTGATTAAGATATAAATGGGTACTCTGCTTTTGATTTTAATTTGTAGCTTTCCAAGTCAAAGGGTCAGTTTTGATGAGCGGATGCACTTGATTCAAAGGGTGCTTTAATAAGGACGATTCAAACATTAGCTGGCTAATAATACATCGATTAAGTTCTAACAACTATAACTTAGAAATGATAACTTTTCTGGACCCCAAAAAACCTATTTTAGTGTTTTGTAGCGAATTAATACATATTGAAACAAAATATAAATATAAGCTCCACCTGTCAAATCAGTTTGTTATATTCATTTATACTAAACACTGAATAAAACAATCGCTTCTTTGCTTCAATAACGTGTTATCTTAAAAAACACAATTTTACAGTAGAGCATTTTTAAATTTCAAAAAAATATTTTACTTAATTGTGAATCTTATAATTTGAGATAGCTAATGTGTTAAAGTTTGTACGTAATCTACAATAAATTAAAAAAAATACACAATTAAGTAGAATATTTTTTTAAAATTTAAAAATGCTGTACTGTAAAATTGTGTTTTTTAAGATAACACGTTATTGAAGCAAAGAAGTAATTTAGGTATTTAGTTTGTGACAGTTAATTGCTGACACACAGACTTCACTCATCTTTGACAACGTTATGATAAATTATTAATTATGCTACTATAAATTATATAGAAGAACGATATACCGTACAATTGCAATAGATAATTCTTTGTATGAAAATCTAGAGAATGTCCGCTCTGTAGCTATTTAATTTTTTATGTGCATATAACTGAGTAGACACTGGTGCTTGGTTTTGAAACTGGATCTAAGGGTCCACGACTAGGTCAGGAATGAGCATCAAGGATGCTTAAAATTCCACTTATGTTTACTGGCTCGGTTTTATACAATTTTTGCAAATAGATTCGTAAATTCAAATTAACTTTGAAAAGGAAAATCAAGTTGTGTATTGACGGCTGCGTAAAATATTTTCCATCGAACCACTCGCGAGGTTGTGCCAACAAATGGAACGCTTACCTCAACACCCGCCAATTTTTCAAACTAACCTCTATTACTGACATGTCTGTGGCAGATACATTTTCGATTTTCGATTAAAAACAAATTTATGCTAGCGTTTTGTTTCATTGTTTCATTTTAGGAATATTTAACGTTCCTGGATATTTTCATAATGGTGTGAACAACTCATTGATTAAATGAAAATATAAGTATGATTAAAATTTTGTGACGTTCTTATGTCGAGTAACGCATCGGTCACCACCTGCATACGGTTTCGAGTTCAATTCCTGACGAGGCACACATCTAAACAATGAATTTAGGCTTTTATCTTATGTATGTGTTGTGTATTCGTTTTCATGTGTTTCCATATCACAGATCAGAAGAAGTCCTGGTCCCCATACAAGTTTACAAAAGTTATTGAAAGCTCTTGAATTTTATTTCAAACCAGTTTAGAATGCTTCTTGTTCGAATGTATAGGACTGCTGCCTTAAGTTTCAACAGTTATAGTTTAACGCCTGTTATATGTGGGATATGTAGAAAGAACTTTGTTACTTTATTTCACAAAATAAAATAACTATCTGTATAACTAAGTTCTTGTTCTTTTAAAAAAAACTCACAGGTAAATTTATAGAAGATCCTGAAAAAAAATAAATCAAAAGACGTTGTAAAGCCTGAATAAACCAACGAGACTAGAACGGACCGTGAAAAACTAGAAAAAAAATATTTGTTTTTACACTTACGCCGAGCAAGCTTGCTACAAAACTAACAGTATATATGCGCTGTTCACACACGTAGCATCCAACATGGCGGATCCATCATGGCCGACGCATATAAATTTGTCGCGAAATTGTCACACAACTCATATAGTTAATTACGTCACAACTAATGGACTTCCACTATTTTATTATATTCCTTTATTTCTGAGCTGGCACACGATGGATATATACGACATTATGTTTCCTTTTAAATATGCTGATGTGTTCTCTGAGAGGAATAAATGCAAATATAGGCTGCAGAGGCGCGGTAATTTGTCAATATTATCTCTAGACTAATTGCCTTCGTGCTTGTTGGAAGAATAATGAAGCACTTTGGGTTTAACATGTAAGTATACGTTTTATTTTAAAACCTTGTGAAATATGGTTCAGAGCAATATATTGAAATGTTTATTAATATTAATCGGCCAATATGCATGGGTGGCTGACGTATAACACATTTCACGTTTTCAATACTGTATAAATACACCTTGGTTTCTCCCGGATAAAAACTTTGTATGAAAAAATAATTTAAATCCTGGTTTATTACGCGTGTTTGTTTTTCTTTTAAAACTAATATTTATAAAAATAACCTGCCCGAATTACCTAGCTTAAAACTGCAATTTGAACTCTGTTTTCCCGTTGTGTCTTAAAATGCCAAAAACATTTACAATTACCGGCTTTAATTCGCTAATCTCCTGTCTAGCTCTTTCATTCGAATTAATACAAATGTTTGAAAGAGCAACTAAATTGTGGTCGCGTCTGCGCCCCCACTTAGTTTACCTCACGTTTTTACCGCGTAGGTTTTTGTGTCTCTTGACCGAACCTCCTATTGCGGTAAACGTATTAGACATAATGTATTGATTAATATACACATATAATAAAAATTTAAAATATATATAAAGTAAACAAAAAATACGAACATTTAATACATGTATGTATGTAAGTAGTAATAGATAGTAAATTATTATGAGGTACGATATTCTTTATTCTGCAGTAAATAAGTAAATAATGCGGATTCTATCAACAGATTCCTTTTATCATGGAGGTATATGTCCCATGTACCTAGATAAAAACAACCATGCTAATACAAGCAAAACAAAAATGTAAATACACCCGCCAAACATTTTGTAAAGTAGTTTAATGTGTAGGTTTACTTTACATCTGACACTTCTTAACGTTAAATACATCATTCCAATCCCGGGGCTATTACACTGTCATTTTCGGGAATGCCGAAGTGTTCCACTTTCCCCACGTTACCCTTCCATTACTCTATTATGAACGGATGTGTTGTCATCTGTGCATCCTCACGGTAAATTTGTACATTCCACTTCTTGTTCGTTTTTTTTGCAAATTTAAATTTATTACAGGATTTCCCGTCGCAGAATTTATCCTTTAGAGGATTCGTAGCAAATTTTTAAAGAGCGCAAAAGCGCTGAATTTTAATGAAACTTACATACAGAATAATAAATTTGATGTACAGTTGGTATATTGCAAACTCGGAGTAAAAAAGAAGAGATGACTGACGGAACATTGCATTGGGCAACTTACACTTGTGTGAGTGACTAAGCCACAGCACATTTCATAAATGTTGTTTATCTGTACTTTTATGTGATCTCTTATTATACTTAAGTTTATTATATTTATATATAAATACCCGTTGGTATTCCTGACGTAATACTTCTTACGACGCGTTTGGGTAAAACGATAAAAGTTAATTTTTACAACACCGATATGTAAAATTGACACCGTAAATAAATGTCGCAAGTTTTGTCGTAAACACTGGAATTATATAATTTTATTTTTAGGATACAACACGACAAGATACGATACGTACTTATAATTTTGTGTAAATTTTTGGTTTAGTAATAGTTAGACTTCTTGCGCGTGCACACATTTATTTATTTTTTAATTAAATACGCCAAACAATAATAAATGATTACGCGCGTAAACACACTCTTTTCCATATTTTTGGTTAACTCGTTTAATACCATACAACACTCATCTAGGTTACTGTTTTGTACTGAACGCAACCGAAGTGATTTGTATTTTATGTATGTAATTGTACTATATTGTACATACTGTACAATTAAATTTACGAAATCTGGTATGCTTTAATTCCTTTTGAATATCTTTACGCGTGTGTTTGGACTTAAGTTGTCCTTAATACGCCTGCATCAATAGTATAGAATGGTGGGATGATTGAATGGATTTTTTAAGGTGGCTTAGTAATGGGTGCTAATGATCTCAGTTTATTGAAAAATGTCTGTGACTTTCGGTCGACAGAGTAACCTTCGACGCGAAAAGTATATGAGTTCAAAGCCTTTTTAACTCTTTCATTATACAGTCCTCTGCAGTCACATTAATCAGCACTAAAGACAGCTTTAAACTCTTTTAGTGTGTTAATTTCTAATAGTAGTAAAACATACAAAATGGTTTAGAAAGATTATCATACAAAACAAACTCACATAAATCAAGTAGCAAATTAAGAGCACAAGACAAAATGAGTAATAAGTTAACGACCAGATAAGTTAACAGACAATAATAATAGAAAATCATCTTTCCAATAATCTATTCGCTGAAAATCTATTATAGCATTATATTGTGCTATTATTTTATATACTATACTTATACATTTTTTTACCGTTAACACAATAGTTATACGTATAACTGATATTACCTTTAATTTGTACATTTTATTGTTTTTACTTTTGTATCATACGCTGTTCCAATACAATAAGACCGAATATTTAAGTGAGTATTAAAATTCGTTATAAATCGACCGTGTTGTATAAAATTGTACAAAATTGAAACGAGACAATTTTAATATTGTCGTGAAAGTGTCCAATAACGCTATGTCACGCTACGCTGCTACGTACGTAGAGTCGTAGAGTATCGTGTTACAGAAATTTAATATCAAACAAGACCTCGATAAGATTTAAAAGTGCCAATATACTATACTTTATAAAAAAAAAACTATTTTTCTAGGACCCTAGCTTTATGGGTGTTATTATCACGCGCACAAATACAAATGGAATAACACACATAAGTGCACACTCGGAATCAAAAACAAACATTTTAAATTTATTTAAATAATTTCACGTCTTTCATAAAGTAAGGGTTACCGAAGAAGCAGTCTTTTCTGTAACATAGAAAAACAAACGAACATGCAGTCCACCTCGTGGTAAATTTCCATGTAATCAACCTCACTTAGCATCAATTGTAGGATAAACTAACAACTAAATAACCTTTCAGTTTTCTTAAAAAACGTCGACTTGAACCACAGTTCACTTTAAAGGTCACAATTTCGCAGGGTTTAAAGAGTTTTCAAAGAATATATATGTTACATTTGAAATATGTTCCACGCAATCAGGGGATGTCTCGCGATTAATGAGAATAAGAACTTTGAGAACAGTTTTAACTGACTCGCTATGGAAAAACGCGTGTTGTCTAGTAAGAATTAGTTTTACATGATATTCCAATTTGAGCATTAGTTAATTCGAGTTTTAATAAAAGCATTTAGTAAAAACTAATTCTAACCAGGGAAAACGCGCTCTCTCTAAAAACTACTTTTAACTGTAACGCATATATCACTTAAAGTCGCAAAGTTAATTAATAGTTCCCACCGAGATATTACTTCCGAAATAGTTTGAACCTCAAATACATAAAGGTTGTAATAATAAGTAACGATTCTACAAAGCGTAAAGGTTCTTCAACTAATTACTAATAACGCGTTCTCTAACTTCTGTTATGATTAATTAGATTAATTTAGTGTTTGCGCATTTTAATAGGTAATTTTTTATCCCAACGGAGATACGAGTATACCAAAGATGGCAAACCCTTATAGTACGGGATCCTTAGAACAATTTTCACATATGATTACTAACAGGGTGATTTTTCGTGAGTAGCTTCATTTTGACTTGACGCCCAACTTTTTTTTACAACAATATTGGTAAATGGTAGCTAATAGGGGTAGCAGGGATGAAATATGTTGATTTGACGAATTAAAAAAAAAATAATAACAGATTTTTCTTTCTTAATTCTCAAGATAATTATCTAAATACACCGAGAAAATATTTGTCCTACAAAATTCAAGGTTTTGATCAAGGAGTCCCCCTCTCCAACGTGTATTAATTATCAACAAGGTCTTGAAAAATAATTACTAACGAGCAGATTTTTTTCTATTAGTTACTTAAACATTTATGTAATTTAACAGCCACATTGTCCTACAAATTGTCCGGGATGTCTCTTTGGTCCTTGGCTTGGTTTATTGGCAATTTAGGTATTTTAGACCAGAGCCCTTTACGATATGGACAATTGTTACGGACGTAGATTTCTTTGGGAAACCTTTACCGTTAAAAGCCATGATTAATATGTAATTTACATGACTATGTTATTTACTCTCTATTTATCTAGACTGGGTGAGAAATGGATGGCGTAGAAAATCATAGGTTTTATATAAATATAGACATTAATTACACTATACGTTTGTTATTATTTATATTTTGGTCAGTTGATCGATTTCGTTAATTTCCTGCATTTTTTATTGTGTATTATTCTTAAATTTGTGTTTCAAATTGTGGCCACCCTACCCATTAGGTACCGAGCCGCTCCCCTATCTCAATACTGGCCCTTCCTATTTAATTGTTTTTATAAACAAACTTACTTACCTTCCGCCAGGGCTATTAACGTTTATGAATGAAGAAATCTGTTCCTGTAGTCTCTCAATTGTATCACGTGGCTTAGTGGTTATGTAATTGGTTAGTAGAGATTCGATGTTTTGGACGGTATTAGGTTCGATCCCCAACAAGGATAATTGATAAAATCTGTTCAATTGTCTTCGAAATAACCTTAACATAATTATAAACTTAACCTAGATGATAGCTCAGTGGCTAGAAACTCAGACTTTCAATTTTGGGGTCCGAGTTTCGAATCTCGGGTACGTAGGTACGGTACCTCCGATTTTTCAATTAGAAATTAATCACGATTTGCTTAAACCACGAAGGAAAACATGACGAGGAAAGCTACACACCTGAGAGTTCCTAAAAAGGTGTGAAGTTAACTAATGGACATTTGGCTGAAAGAACAAAAGGCATATAAATGATAATGGATATGGAAGAGTAAATAGCAGCAACAAAGGGCTCTGACTATGTTAGAGGATGGAATGATAAATAAAACAATAAAATAAAAAACAATGGACATTTGGCAAGCTCTCCCTCGCTCTGAACGAAGACCCGTGCCCAGCAGTGGGACAGTAATGGGTTTACGATATTTTGCATGGCGTGTCTAGACTCGTCTCCTTAAAATTTCAAGCCATTAAGCTTCAAACTTGGTTGTTGGCCGAAACATGAACTCCATAAGTTCATACTTTGAATATTTATTGTACGTGTCGCGTACAAATTCTCTAGGGAGGATGTCTAAATAAAATTAAAGAGAAAACAGTCTACCTTTCAGTGGTTTTAGAATGTAACCCATTATGTTGATATAACTTTTTTATAAGATTGAAGCAGCTATCGAGCGTAACTCATCCACATTTTTGTGTTATAAAAGTAGCGAGTGAGCATGCAGTCCATCTGATGGTAAGTGCATCTGCCGCTCATGGACATCTGTAATTCACCTCAGATAAGACTAGAATCCTACCAGCGGCCGATTACAGATGCGTTGTTTGCCCTGACGATTAAGTTGGAATGCTTCGGATAAATATGTCTCTCTTACCACACTCTTCAAACCAGAAGACAGCAGCGCTTAAGACTGCTGTTATTACGCAGAAATACCACCTGATGGTAAGTGGTCACTGCCGCCTATGGACGGGTCGATCACAGGCACGCACATCTGTTATTACAAAGTTATGTATTATCGTGTATTACCGTTTAAACTGTGAAGGAAATATACAATAAGGAAATATTCACGACTGCGAGTTCTTAAAAAAAAATTCCAAGATTGTGTGAAGTGTACCTAATTGTACTTGGCCAGCGTTGGACTACGGCTTCAACCCTTCTCACCCTCACTCATGCCCAGCTATGGGAAAGTAGTGGGTTGACGACGAGTGCTAAAAACGATACCTAATCTGAGTAAATGTCAACATGTGAATTTATATTTATTTCGGGAGTGGGCGTCGGAACTCAATTGTTGTAGGCGGTCATTGTAGTTAATCTGATAGGCACAGCGGTACTCAAATCGACGGGCCCCTGGAACAAAATCGTATGTGAAATATTACCAATTTACAATATGAAGCTTGGATTAACCTTATATATAAAATTTCCATGTCACAAAATTTTATATGCGTATTCAGTAGGTCTGAGAATCGGCCAACATCTATTTTTCATACCCCTAAGTGATAAGGGTTGT
>DWRA01003313.1:0-12340 GCA_018250295.1 Spathilepia clonius | reverse complement strand
CCGCACAAAATATGGCAAAACAATGATAACGTATGAAGGAGTTTTATAATAGATTACCTTTACGTATAAAAATGCAGATTCATTCAATGCATTTAAGAAGGAGTTATCGCAATACATAATTGATAGTAAGATTGGAATTTAAACATAATACGTTAAATGATTGTATATATTGTTCATAATAGGATTAATTTAATATTAATTTATGTGCAGTGTGTCGACGAACTTATATATCTTTTCTATGGACTATGTTCTCATGTAAGTGATAAATATGTCTTTTTGAGAATAAATGTCTTTAAACTTATATTTGATGATTATTGGAAAAATAAATGACTCGTATAGTTTCAGTTTGTTAAACGCGTCCAGACAGTGAGGCTAGCCATGACAAAAACAGTTTCAAATTTTTTAAATATTTACATCGGTACAATAAACACAGGCGTAATATGTACAAGTATACGTAATTTGAAGAAATATTTGCAAGTTACCTTGTTTTATAAAAATGCTTATGAGTCTTCAGTCTCAAATCTGTGACAAAATTATGTATTGGATTCAACATGTATGAGACAATTTCTATACGTCATTTTCATACTCCTAGAGAAACGACCTTTTCTGTTGTATATCTGAATGCCGTAAATGCAACATTAAGGTGATAACAGTATGCGATAAAAGTAAAAACGTTAAGTACTTGTAGGGAACGAGCTATAACAATGAATAGTGCGATCCCTTAGTAAAGGCAACATTGCAGATCGGCTGTAACCTGAAACAGCGGGCTGAGTGGCAGCTATTGGAGCATGTCTAATGCACCGCGATACGCATGCTGTTGGTTTGTGTAAATGTTTCCTCACAGGAAGTCTGCAGTAAAACTATTGTTAACGGATGCGTATATTTCTTTGAGGACCTGCAATTACGTATCGTAATTTATTCAGGGTTTTTAGTATTGTCATGCAAATTAAAATAATGCTTATGGGAGCGATTAGCATTTTAAAATTTTTAGATTTTGGCAATTAGCAACATTGGTTTAATAAAAAAAAATAGTAGGTACATACATTACTAGCTTCACATACAAATAGTTTGATGTTGCAGTAGACCGTCCGCGGCTCCGACACGGCTGAAGGCCGGCTGCAGGCTGATAGCCGACGTTTCGTACGATAACGAATAAAACACACAATAAAACTGTAATTCAAGCAATTACAGTTTTATTGTGTGTTTTATTCGTTAACGTAAACGCTAGCCCCGCCGCGTGGGACCGCGCGGACATAATAATATACTGCAGTTGTACTTGTCCGTTGTTTTGTCTCTTCTCTACAATCTTACTTAAAATTATGCAAAGCTTTATGGTTGAGAACAAATAATTATTACTCTTGTATAGGGATGTAACTACGTTTATATAGACAAAGATATGTTCAATTAAACTTTTGTCTGCTCCAATTTTTTTAATAGATATTTTAATCAAAATTTGGTAAATAATAATCTTACGTAGTATACACGCTTAAAAGCGATAGAGCCATTCAACTACCACATGTGCTTTTGCCTTATAACAATAGCTTACAGCTGCCGTATACTGGTTGGTGGGTGAATAAAGAATGTGGTTAGGTAGAGGCACGTACGTAAGCCGTTACAGCACAACACGGTCCCTTTCCTGCGAGTGGGACCGCATCTCTCACGCGCCGCACCGCACCACCTCAGGCAGGACTCATGTATCTACTGTTGAACACAGATGTCCTTAAAGTCAAGGAGTAGCGACTACTCTTTACATTGGGCGAACTGCTTCATAAATTTATGTAAACATGTACCTACTTATTCGGGTGTTCATTTGTTAAGTATTCGCGTTAACTTAAGCACTACTGAATAATGTTTGTTTAGTGTTCTTATATGTTCTAACTCGATGTACAGCGCGTCCTACCTCCGCCGCTACCCTGGCGGCTGGAGCTGGCTCGGTCATCCCCTGCCTGTCGTAAGAGGCGGCTGTAAGAGGGCTTCCGAGATTGCGCACGTTAAGGGCGAGAGCTCGAACCGCCCGGCCAGCGACCCTAGAACGGACGACGATATATGTGGTCCCCTGGCGTTGTAAACATCAGATTGTGTAGGTGAGCATAATGCTCACCCGGGCGGAGCCCTAAAGGGGCGTTACGCTGGGTGGACTCTGGTTGTGTTCACTTGGAGATCCCGGAGTCCTCTACTAAGCGCAGAGGCTGGCTACTTGAAGTACAAATCACTCATAACTTGGTGCCGCTTCTACAGCACCAGGTACTATCGTAGCAAATGATCGCCTATTTTTTGTTTTATATGAATAAATAAGTGGAAATTAGTAGAGGGCAAGAGGTTTTTGTCCTTATTTATTTATTTATTTTATTTTATTTGTCCTTACGTGTAACAAAGCCTAAGGGAATAAGTTTTATTAGGAATGCCATAATTTTCTCACTTCCACCTTTTAGGTACCTGTGGTGACCAACTCTTGTGGTGGAAGCATGAAGATAGTGCCAATGGCAGCTGTTAGGGAGAAGGGGAAGTGAAGGTGTTCATTCACTAGATTACATAATATGTTAATCACTACGGACACCTTCGACATTTCGCAAGTTAGTTAACAAACTATTTAAGGAATTTGACACAAAGTTATCACTATATATCTGCCATACTGTAGACGCCGCCAACTTAAATTGTATTTATTGCACTACGCTGCCAGTAGTGAAAAGGCAATGTTTGAAAGCTGGTCCGCAAGATCAGGGCGAGATGCAAGCAGCAGTAAACAACGCCACCTGTCGGCCGGTAGCGGCGAGCGGCGCCGCCGGACGACGGCTTAATGCCCCGCCGCAATCATTTCAATTTATCGCCTTTAGCGTTTAGATCGTAAGTACTGAGTCTCCGACGTACTATATTAATGTGGCTGCGTCGTCCGTATATCTGTCAGTCTAACTCATGAGAGTTGACGTGAAGCAGATGGATGGAGTAGTTGCTCCGCAATTATTACTTGCCTTTCAACACTTAACTACATAGTTATTTAATTTTATCTTTGACCGAACACGAATGCATTATTAAAGATCAGTAGATAAAAAATTAAGTCATTTTGAGATATGTCGTGTCGTGAGATGTACTGTCGTGAACATTAACCATGAGTAAGCAAGCCATGGTTCGATTTATCTATGATGTCACATATTTGAATGTTATATCTATATAAGTATATTCCGTAACAAATTGGAATTGCGACACGCACATAGATAAGATCGCCAGAAGCCCGAAACAGAAACACAGGTACTGGATATGTAATGTCTTGAAAGAGGTTGTTTTTGTATTCTCATTAGTGGAAGGTCAGGGGGCGGGCAGATGACCGCGATAGTGGCGGCGCGTCCGTGACGTCACGCGCGCACGTGACACCTGATTACATCGCGCTATCGGGCCGCATCTCGCGCCGCGTGCCCGTCCGACGTGACAGCCGCGGAGGCCTCAACTTGTCTGACAATTACCACATTATCTTTATCATACTCGCTTGCACTTCTATATACGAGCAGTCACGTAAAACTCCAAGCCAGTCACTGTGTACTCTACTACTGACTGGGTAAACTCGTTCCCAGCATTAGAGCTGGGAACGAGTTTCCCCTCGGAGTGAGAAGGGTTAAGTCCATAGTCCAGCGCTTTCTCAGTGTGAATTCACATTTGAGAATTTTATTTTATGAATTCTCTTAGAACAAAAACACAAATGGTTTTAGTGTCGGTGTTATCCTAGCCGAAGTACAGTTCCAGCAGTCCCCTCGTTGCAGACGCTGCAAGTAGTTGTGTCCGACTCCTACGGGTTCAAAATCTATGTGATGCTTAGGCTGCCAGAGACCGTGTCAGAATAAGATGAGTTTACTCACGTGTTCTCTTCGTATCTTTTGCTTTGTATCTTTGTACATTAAAACTATAAGTAGATACTTATAATGCAAAATGACTATAATATCCGGATTACCAACTTAAAGCTTTAGTGTTTTTGTTGTTATAATAGCGATGGCCGCGTACCACGGATCTTGTATTTCCATTAACAACAATTTATTACGATATACGCATTTCGCTTTAGTTGTGCACTGGTTCGAGGGTAAGGGCCCGAAGTAATTACGACATAAAAGGTATTACGTTCAAAGAGAGCCTCTCTTTGTTCGGGAACGCTGTCGATGAGCTGTGAAAGTGGAGCGGGAACGCAGATACCGTTGAACTGGTACACTGCCGGGAAATGTATAATTAAAACGGAAAATTTTAGGTGCACATGTCTCGCATCATTTAAGACATATTTCAGTTTAGAAATTGGATCTTTTGGGCCGGGTCAGGGGCCGGCGGCCATCTGCTGCGCGCATTCGAATATGCAAAACCTCTTTGTCTTATTGAACGATACTATTTGAAAGGCTTCTATTTGATTTATCGGGGCGACCTGCTCGCGACCGACCTTCGGCCGTTATTATCGGTGAGTTACTCCCGATTTGCCGATCGTGAATAGGACTTTGCGTGTTCAGAATTGGGACGATATTGTAGTGGTCGGCGGCTGGAGGGTATAGCGAGCGAGTAATTCGGTTGGGTAAGTGGAGCGGCCGGGGGACGAGAAGGTCCCTCGACAATGGTTTCTTTAAACAGGGCGAATGACGTCACGTTTCAATTTATTCCCAACTACGTCGCGCTAACGGGCGGGCGGAGAGAGTTAACTGGCCTTTGTCACTCACCGGTTAGTTAACATAATCCCGCGTTCGCTAATTAATTTATTCTGATACCTTTAACGTTAACTCAATTCGTGTTGGTGGTCCGAAAACAAGCACATACAATATTGACAGCAGGAGTTTGGGGAGGAAATTAAATAGAATTCAAGCTTGATAAGAGACAAGAATATGCAATGAAAAATCAACTTTCATGTTATACTAATCGCATGTTGATATGATTGTAGATTGTGTGTGATAGTATTTTGCCCATCGCTTTGGGATTTCAAATCTTGTTTTGATTTCCCGTTCGCTTCCTCCCTGCTCAGTAAACAATGTGGTCACAAAGCGGTAAGGCCTTAGTTGAAGAATTCTCTGATTTGAAAGAGTTGAGTAGTATTCATGTTTATTGATATTGAGTCCGAGCACTTCACTTTTGCAGTCTACTTTATGAAATAACTCAGCCACTTCTCGTTCTCGTCTCGTAATAGTCAACTTACCATTGTAACATTGACTGTTGTATGTAGGTATTGTCGTATGTATTTGGGATCCTATTTCCGAGGTGCTCGAGGCGCGCAGCACTGTCGCCGACGTGTGCGAGCTCTCAGCGCGCTGTTTGCGAACAATCCGCGGAACAATGCGCGCCATTCGCCACTCCGCCCTCCTCACTTACCTCTCTACAAACATGTCATCTATGATATTGACGTTTTTGGTGATTGTATACTAACAGTTCAAACACAGAGCTTCATGTTCCTCTTATTGTTAGAAGTCTTAACCCAGTTATATGAATTTCGACATTCATTTTTGGAAGTTATATATACTATATCTCCGTACGCGCACTATCACCGTCTCTACAAATAAGCTAACCATAAAATTTGTCATTTACACTTGAATCTAAATTGTGTAATCTTTGAATCCATGCAGAATTATTATGGAAGCAGATACATAATCCACTTTTCTCTTTTTTATGCTAATAGTAGCAAAGGAGCAAGCAGTCCACCTGATGGTAAGTGGCTACGGGACCACCCATGAACATCTGTCATCGATTGCAGATAAGATTAGAATTCTATCTAATGTCGATCGCAATTTGTTTCTACTTCTGAGAACTAAGTTGAAACGCCACAGTTGAGTACCTCAGTTTCCTTTACCACACCTTGCAAACCAGAAATCAGCAGCGCTTAATACTGTTGTTATTAGGTAGAAACAAATGACGGTGGTGCCGTCGGAGTAGAATCACAAAGGGTACTATCATCTAATACCCTATTAAAATACTATTTTTGTTTTAATATAGAACCACCGTCAGTCACCCTTCAAACCGGAACACTGTAGCGCACACCATTGTCGTTATTAGACAACAACACGTGTAGAAGGAACGTTAAACTGTAACATTTTACTAATCGAATTATATATTTTTATATGATTAAGGTAGCAAACGAACATGCCTCTGCGCCCATGGACATCTGTAGCTCCATGTCGAATAGTGGGTCTACCTGAAACCGATCACAGAAATATTACTGCTTATGAGACCTCTTATGTTAGTCAACCGGGATCTACATCAGTTCATCGAAACGCAAGATTAGATGTAAGTATGTTATATTTACGTAAATATGTTAAAGTTATAGAAGTAAATATAGATAGGTAACAACTTGGTCCCGGCTCCGCAGCACACCGCTCCTCACAAACCGATGTTTACTAAACGTGAGCTACTCGCTGTATTTATTCTAACTATATTTACATTTGAACACTACATTACGCATGGTTCACTCGCACAGTTTGAACGTAAAACTACTTCTAATGTATGTCAATAATTTTAATGTAAAGTTACGTTATTGTAGTACTTACTAAATTTGCGCAATATTCGAAAAGCTAACAAGACTCAGTAGTTCTGCTTTTCTGATGCAGACTTCAACACATTTCCATTTTTTCGTGCTTAAGCTTTGCAGACACAATTAAGTAGGTTCCTTAGTAAACCTTACTTTATTTATATATTATTTTAGAAAAATAACCTGTTCTTCAAAAATACGACTAAGCCTGGAGACACAATGAACGTGTTATAAATTAAAGATCATTTCGGTTAAGATTTACCCTGGACTTCGAGTCAAAATTGTAAAAATAGAAGTAAAGGTAAAGTTTGGTAAAGTGGAACGGTCGGAGTCGCCGGAAACGGACGAAGGCTTAAGAAAGTTTTATTTGGTTCTTAATTTCGTTTATACCTCGTTTATAGCGTAAATTCTATTGAAGCGAGAGAGAAACTTCGCCCATAATTATTACGGACCCGTAACAGTACAAAAGCTAAATGAATTTGAGAGGAATAATGTTTTCTGTTCCAAATCCTCCATTTATTTACCACGTGAGGTCCTCACACAAAGCCACTTCGTTATCCGTCGTACGCTTCGTGTACCTACTTCGTGTTCGGTAATAAATACTTAGTTTTTGGATAAATTGGGGTCCGCTAACTCTTCAGTTACTTTTTGTACTAAAAGAACTACATACTTCATATTCGAAATATAGGTATCAGTAATTGCCAGGTAATTTTGCCATCAGGGAATTAGAACTTCATTATTTTTGATTCGTCTATAACTTTACTAAAAAGACCGTGTCGAGATTACATTTTTGGTCACAAATACCATCGTAGTGCAGGTACTTACATTATTTTTAAGTAATCATAGCAATATATCAAACAAACCGCGCTCATCACCGCTGCTTGGCAAGTGGAGTGCGCCCTCCGCACGTTACCGTCTAGTCACTAAACAATTTCAACCATTAGCGGCTAAATACGGTTGTTTTAACTATGTAGTCCTAGAAGTAGATGTAGTGTTATTATCAACGATTAATTGTGGACTTGTATGGAGGTCATAGCTGTTTGCTGAAATCGTTCGAACGTTCGTCGACAGCCGGAGGGGGATCTCGAAGCCACGAAACAAAACCAGGCATGTAGGGATTTATTACCATTGCAAATGTTACGTTGCAGGTAAATGTATTACTTATATTATCTATATTTAAGAAAATTAGTAGATAAGAGTAACGATAACGGAGTGTCAGATGAGAAAACACGTCATCTCGCCAAATCTATTTGTATAGATTGCGAATATTGGCTCATCGTGTACCTATCTGTGACAAAGGCGGCTTACCGAACGGCGGTTCGTTTGCCAGCCGCCGGCCGTATCCAAACACTTGCACACGATCTGCCAAAGAGCTTAGATATTCAGTTTTATAAGTAGCAACATAAATGTTCCCGTTATTTATTTTCACAAATTATTTCAACTGTAGTGCTTGTCAAATAAAAAATGATTAACATATAAATAATGAGAAGAATGAAGAACCTTAAACTAAAATTTTATTGATATCTGTAATCTCTAACCTTCAGCCGCACCGCTAAGCACTAAGCACCGCGGCTAAAGGCGAAGTTTAATTTGTTTTTATCAAAGAATTACACTTGGACAAACTTGGAATTGTTTAAATTAATAAACGAAAACACGCTTTTGGAACTAATGACGTGAAGTACCCAAAAATGAATGGTCGAATCCCATTTCTTAATAAAAATCTATCTACAACCTATACACGCAGCGACTGATCAAGAGTTCTGACCGCTCTAGGCTGGTTATGAAGACGCGCCCCCACAGTTACGATAGACCTCAAAGCAATATATTCGTTTTGACTTTGTGTACTAGCATGAAAATTTAATGAACATGGTTCATACTTATACGTTCAGCGATAAAAGTTATAATTTTTAAAATTTCAAAGTTTATTGTTAAAACTTTTTCAGTTTACAGCGCATTTAATTTTAGTTTTTTGTCTCGGTCTAGTTGAAATCTGTAGGGTAGATGCAATGATGCTAGATTAATAGTGCCGAAGACACTATTTAGGCGCGCCCCACCGATCCTCGCGCCCTAGGCTGCAGCCTAATTGGCCTAAGGGTTAATCAGGCCCTGTATGCACGATATCGTTATTACTTCATTATGTAAATATGGTAGAACCTTTTGAAGTTCGGTTCCAGCGCTACCATTGCTACACCAATTTTTGTCTAATAACAACAGTGCTTGCTGTTTTTACAAAATGAAAAGTAAATATAATTCGTATAAATACATAGTTATTATGAATAATCATTTTAGTACGTGGTGCCACTTGTGCGTAGCGCGGCGGCCGGCGCCCGCTGCAGACCTGTGAGCACACAGAGCGCACTAAGGCATTATTTTACTAACCCTACAAACAGAATGCTCACTATTACTTACTGACTCTTAATATACACTCAAATTTTGTATCGTCAATGTAACAGCAGAGTACCTATACTAGCTACTGTATAATATGTGGTGGTGGCAATATTTGCATGTATATTATACAATGTTCGCCGCAAGTACCGTTCGCCACGACATAAGACAGGCAGTGTAAACCAGACGACTCTCGATAGAGTCTGGTGGCTAAGCTTCATGTATAAACCTCGGTTGAATAAAACATTCGGAGTGTAAATGCAGGGCGGTCGGCGGTTATTTATTGCAGCGGGTCGGCCGCCGCCCGCCGCCGCCCGCCGCGCCCGAGATGCATTCGACGATGTAGCTGCGACCACCTCACGCCGCGGACACCTTTTCTAATCCTTTTTTAAGTCGTGTCTTTTACAATTTTACTTAGTGGTAATAGTTCTGGGTTTTATATTATATATAGGGTGTCCCGTAAGTTCCACGACAAACTTGAGGAGTATATAGCTTAGAGGCTACCCTCTTAGATAACAAAAGAATACAATATCTTAATAAAAGTCTCACCGTTTTTGACACATCCTTTGGTTTTTAACTTTTTAAAAATTCGTGCCCTTTAATTTCTTACCGTTAACTGCAGGTACATAAAAGGTGACACACTGTATATATTTAAGAGGTTAAAATGGATGAATTTTTAAAAAGTTAAAAAACAATCGATGTGTCAAAAACGAAGACACTTTTACTGAAGTAATTGTTTGTTATCTGAGGGGTTAGCCTCTAAGCTATATACCTCTCAAGTTTATCGTGGTACTTACGGGACACCTTGTATATTATTATATTATACAATATTTATCATTAATTTGCACAACAGGATTTGTGTATTGAATGATGATCTGGGCTCAAGAATTTATAATCTGCATACAATTGATTAATTTTGATTTTGTACATAGAGTCACTTCTGTTAGATGCGTCGGTGCGGGCCGCCGCCGCCGGGTCTGGCGAGTCCACAACACATGCACACGCACACAGTGGGAGCGCACGCTCCGTCGCACACTAAACATGTATGTAGAACGGCAACCAAACAAAATATGATTTGATATCTGTAATGCCACGCAAGAAATCTTAGAGAGCCAACCCTGACGTTAAACGCGTTAGCCTCTCAGTTGCTGTTCCCAGCCTCCGACTTTTACAAGTTATGTGCGCATTCGAAAATAATTATCAATAAAATATGTATGGAGTGTATCAATTCGCACTTTCCCAGCGCGGTGGACTGTGGCCTGGACCTCTCTCATTCTCAAACGAGTCCCGCGCTCAGCTGCGGGACAATAATAGATTAATGCTTGTACGACGTCATAGCTTCTTGGTCTTTAGTTGATGATGTATTCGCCCCACATACGATGAACGTGCCTTCCGCTTGGGGCTGCTCGATCAACTGTTTCAAACTGCTACGATTTTTGTGGACGGCCAAATGTTACCGACGAAGTCCTGATGGTACTAGATTCATCTTTTATTTTATTCAGGAAACCTGGTAACTTACATTAAATCATTGAAATTAAATTAAAATTAAAATTTGAAGTCGGAAGAAATCATGTGGTTTCATTACGGCAGCACCACCGCCACCCCCGTTTCTACGTAATAACAATAATGTTAAGCGCTCCTGTGTTCTGGTGTGAAGGGTATAAGCGAGACATATCTATCGAAGCGTTAAAAATTAATCCTTAGGGACAGCGGTAAATCTGTGTTCGACTTTAGGAAAGACTTATCTGATGTGGGGATAATTACAGATGTTCACGGGCGGCACTGGCCGTTTACTATCAGGTAGACAGCATGCTCGTTTGTTATTTTCATACGATAAAAATCCACGAAGTTTTAGCATGGTACTTAAGGTTGATTAGATACTTATGTTTGGTTTGTAAAGAATAGATTTTCTCCCCTAATACCTAAACAATAGGAACAGACAGCAATTCAATACAATCTAAACAACAGTTTCAGAAAATCTGTTGCGAAAAATTGCGTTATGTCAGGGGAAGTTCGTGGGTGCTTTCGGTGAAGCCGGTGAACTGAAGCGACCGTAGAGGACGCAACGACTGAAATTTTCTTACGTCTGTGCGTTCAGTCAGTTCTATTTGACCATATATTAAATATAAAAGCATTTGTAAACAGATAGGACTTAACCTCCGACGCACTGATCATCATACGTTAGTATTACAAAAGCGTTTTTGTGTTCATAACAATGTCCGTTTGTGTTATAACGTAAGATCTGAGACAATATTTTAGGAATAAGTAATGGCTTACAATAGTATTGTTGATCGAAGAATCGTTTGATTGGCATCGGGCCGAACGCTAGTCTTATAGTGGTGGAACGAGAGCTCTACGGCGGTACGAAGAGTTGTTGTACTGGACAGCGTCACCGATACACCCATTTCAGTCCTACAACAACAATGTTCATTGTTGCTAAGTTTTGAACTAACCTTGCTTTCAGGCAGAAACACTTACGTAAGTAAAACTTAGTGTTCAAGTGGATTCCAAGCTGGTTTGCTAGTAGTATTTAGTAAAAAAACAGTAGTACAAAACAAAAGGTATAGAGCGGGCAGAGTGTTCTGACCACGCGCGTGTGCGTGTGAGGCCGCACACGCTCGTATATCCGCATCTCGACCCGTTTCCGGAATAAATATGCGTGATATTATTGCGTACTTATTTATAGTAATTTATTATAGTCATGAACAGGCTTCATTATTTTTTTATTAAAGATATATTTCTCTTCAGAAATTTGCTAGTTAATAGATACTACGAAAAAAATATAAAATTGACACTAACACTTAACTACTGGTAATAGTAGTTTAGTAGTTCATATTCTCTATTGGGCCACATCATGCCTTTCTTGCAGAGGTCTGAGGGTTACATGCAGATGTATATGTATAAGCTCTAAATATTATTTGTTGACAAATGAGCTCATTGGCTAAGTACATCTATATATAACGATGAGTACGTCGTCCGATACGTGTAACATATGTATGAAGGCTTAATAGTTGACTGCTGTGTGTATGCCCTGAGCCGCACACACGCACACGCGGCGCTCGCTAAGTGACTGAAGACAATAGGAACGGCGGTACAGTTATATTACAGTTGATTCCATTTCGATGAAAGTGCATACAATTGCAAAGCAGTTAGGTTGCTGCGTACGCAAGAAGAATGTTTTGTTACACGAATTTTCAAAAACTTTATCGTACACGTAGCAGCCAATGAAACGAGAGATTTGTCGATAGACAAAGTATAGTTATTGATGCATTCGATCGATCGGCACTCTTCGTTAAGAGTGCAAAATGGTGAGGTTAGAACTCCGTGATTCGACACCAGAGGAAGCATCGTTACGCCTATTTCTGTCTCATAACAATATTGTTATGCGCTGCTGTGTTTTGATTAGCGTTGAAAATTCTGAAAGAAACAAATTGTTTTTTTCGGCGAAAAAAACAATATTCGTTTTAAACCGTTTTATTC
>DWRA01003312.1:0-12341 GCA_018250295.1 Spathilepia clonius | reverse complement strand
AAAGAAAAATAAATTAAAAAATAAACAAAAATAAAGGTATAAATTAAAGATAAAATATTTATATTTTACGCGACGAATATTTGCTTATTACAATTAAAAATATTACTTTGTTTTTTAAACTTGATATTTACGTATCTACTAACATTATCATCACTTATTTATATAAAACTACTCTATACTAAACCTTTTAGTTAGCAGAATACTCATAAAACAAACATGATTTGACTCAAACCGAGTTTTGCTTTCGGAACCCTTAACGCTAGATCGCGCGCCCGCCCGCCCAGATTGAGGTGTCACTCGCCGGTGTTTGTAAGCGTCCGATGACATTCACCACTTCACTCAAAGCACGCGTCAATCCCGTTTAAAGGCGGACCATTGATATCACATATGTATCAAATTGATGGGACATGATCTCCTGACGCTCTTCGACTTCGAAGAAACTTCGCTGAAAAAGCATGGCTATAGGCACTTGGATGTTGTCTACTTACGATATTGGATTAATTTAAAGAAAGGAAGAAAGAAACATTGCCTTTTACTAAATCATTTATTAGTACTTATGAGACATGATTGTATCTTAATTAACTGCAGAGCTGTTAGTTATATCGAAATAATTGCAAAAGTACCTATTTATATTCACACTGCAACGGAAAAAATCTAGCTCTTATATGTACAAAATATTGAAAAAACTGAAATATAAATAAATATATAACTTGTGACTAAAATATCAAATGTATACTGTTCAAGTGTTTACTTGAAACGCTACTAAGCCACTCAGCAGTAGTAACGTCTTGATTACAATTTCGCATATGTATGTAAAAGTCCATCAACGCAATACTACTGGTCTTTAATTTTCCATTTACAATTAGATATGGAAAAAACCGTTCAGGGCTTGAATCGATGCGTCGTTGAATAGAAAAAAAGGTCCACGATGCATCGGACCCCGCTTTTGGGGCACTTGACGCGCATAAATCGCGTATAGCGACCCCGCTGCCTAGATTGAGATGTCATTCGCCACGATTTGTAAGCACCCAGTGACATTTACCACTCGTACTAACTCGCATGCCGATCGTGTTCAATCTGACTTGTTGTCCGAACTCTAAATTAGATTCATAGCGCTCCAGAGAATTCGCCGAAATTCCCTTTTTTAAATAATTAATTATTCCCTTTCAAGATTAATTTAATTATCATTTTTTTCATTATTTGTACTTCTATCTGGTAGGTTGTTGCGGAAAACATTTCGTGTAAAAAAATATATTTAACAAAAAATACAAAGTCTTATACTCCCTTATTCGATGCTGTTTTTAAAATGCTATTTTAACCACAGCTGAGTAAAATAAATGCAATCAATATAAGACAGTATTTTCTGACATCTATAACATGAAACTATTTAAGATAAAAGCAAATAAGCCCCGTCTTATACCGCATTTAACTTACCAGTAACTGAGATTATAATAAATTGCAAGTCGATAAATATTAAAAAGTATATGACCTACTAGCTTTTCTTACTTTAAAATTATAAAATATAATTCTTTCAGAATTTAATATCCTTTGAAAAGATAAGAAATTGCTACTCTTTCCTTTGATTTCCGCCACATATCTTACTAACGTATATGTATCCCGCGGGACCACAAGTTTCTTTGCCACGTCTTCAGCCGGCGCAGAGAACTGTTGCATATCGCATACGAGCTTAGTCGTTTACAATTTTAGAAACGTACTTCAAAGCACTGATTGAGATGTCATAAAAAGATTTATAAGTACTCCACGGCATAGGTAACGTGTGACATTCATTGCGGCCACGTGGTCACATGTTTACTAATCGTCCGATGAAACTAATCAGTCGGCTTGTAAGCACGATTAGATCGGTAATTCTACGTTAATGTGTTAAACATGATTTTGCCCGCAGCCATCCACACGGATTTCACGTTACAATTTCCGATTAACACCCATGTCGTTTAACGTTAAAACGTACACTTGGAAACGTTACTAGACACGTTAATTTAACAATTATGTTATTTGATTTGACTAAATATATTTGTAAAATTATTACCACAATATGGTGAAAAAGAAAACATTAAAAACAATGTTTTAAGGTTTCCAAAGTCAATTCAAAAAGTGCATAGTATTGGAGAAGATAATGTTGCAAATAATTGCAGTTTCATATAAAGTGCAGTCAAAACTTTACCTGACATTCCATCACGAGTAAAGGAAAAATTATTGCAGAATTTCCCGCCAATTGCCCGAACTTGGTCGGTATCTATTGTCCCACACTATTGCCTTAGTATAAAGGACACGAGTTTATAGTGACATGGTGTAATCGCACCGAAAAGCCAACAGGATTACTTGATCGCTGACACCTCAATACAGTTGCGAGCACAATGGCGATCGGCCGTCAACATACTCTCCCTCAAGTCACACACATCCGACCTACAACCCGATAGCGATACAGAGAGCCGTTAATCTTTCACTGTTTTCAGTTTATATTATTGAAACAAATAAACGTTGAAAATAAAGTACGATAAATTAAACCCTCGACACTGCATAATTTATTGAGAATAATTTCGTATCGATCAAACTCTGAGCGTCCAAACGCACGACCGGAGCGGCGATCAAAAATTTTTTTTCATCGGTATTAAAAAAGGCCGGGGCCATTAATAAAAGTTTCACGCTACCGATTAGCGAGCGATTTAATACTGGGAATATTGTTCGCGTGGAAAAAAAACATTCGCGGTGCAAATTCGCGGGCCGCGAGCGTTGTCCGAGTTATCTTTAATTTGTAAACCAATAAATGTTAATACATCACCGTGCGCGGCCATCGGAATCGCGCGTTCAATTAAATTTTTCGCACTGCCAAACTAATTTGTGAACTATACCGTCCGCATTTCGGTCCCCGTTCGGTTGGGCCGTAATTATTTTGTTTGCGAATGTTTTTCGCGGGAAAATTTAACGTGTTGAACGCCGGTCAATATTTGATTCGGCCGATGTTGGGAGGCTGACTTCGGGGCACTTTTGGCCCCGGATATTGTTTAAATTTGATTTATAGCTAAACTAACACGATATCGATCTAGGTATTCAATACAGTTGTGTTAATATTTGAGATAACTTCGATGGACGGCAATCGAAGATTCCGTGTAGTGAAGCATTTATAACATAATTCTACCCTGTAAGATTATAGCATAGCCCTGCAAACAGAGCTTCTTCTTGAGCACCAGGCAAGAACTCACAAAGGAACCTAGCGTCGCACAAAAATACCTCGACATAGAGTTAAACATGGTCCACAGCTAGCTATAACGATGTCACCTGGTTATATTATACATTAACTATACAATCGCTGGATATTATGAACTAAATAAATACATTTACTAAATGGGACTAGCAATCTCGCTCACCTTCTAATTCTGCAATGAGACAGACGAAACAGTCAGACATATCTTTTGCGAATGCATTGATTACTTTTATGCGTGACAGAAATCGTATACTTTGAGAATATCCAGTTACTTTACTGAGCTCTTCACTTCTAGATCATCATTAATTACATTCTAAAAGTTGGCCTTGTAGAGTACATATTAAGAACTGGCAATTGCTACAATAATAGTACGTGGCAAAATAAATACGAACCCGCCACTGTGTTGCTGAGTAACAATAAATAAATTCGCACTTGCGAGTTATAAAGTTAAATTAATTTATTAACTGCTATTAGGCAGTTAATAATTTACTTAGCAGAAAATTTCGAAAACGATTTAATAGTGTGTGTTTTGAAAATTGAATTATTAATGATTATTAAAGTCCTACTTACGTACTTATTACTTGCTTGTTTCATACTAGAAAATTAATTACTTTCATTTATTTAGATAGCTACCTTCTAACAATATGTTAGTGTAAATAGACTATAAAATCTCCAAGTTTATTCGTTTCGCATTCGTTAGAGAGAAAAAATCTGAATTTGGAATCGTAGTGCTCCAAAACACACTCGTATTTGGCGGATGTTCCACATGCGACATGTTTTCGGACGTTCTAAGCGCGCTATACGCTGACGGTACACGTTGACGAGTAAATAAAATTTGACAGTGACGACGGCTCGGATACCGGTGTACCGGTGTACGGCGGGCACCGAGTACTACGTCACAGGCCCGACGGTGAAATATGGCCGCAATCAACGCGTTCTGTCGCTCTGTATACATTTAACTGCACGAATAGATTTCATTTTATTACTCGCCTCGTTAAGTGCGGTCCGGCAATGTATTGTGATAGTTTTAACACCTTTTTTTCACACCCCATTGAGTTTATTCGATGACTGTTTCGGAATGACATGAAAATCTCAATTTAATATCATCGAATCCGTTTAATGTGAAGTCTGATGAATTATCGAAAAGTAGCCACAAGATCATTGCATCAGTGGCCGTAAATAAATGCTTCGACTTCAAGACTTATGTTCACGGATCGATTATAAGATGGAAAGTAATAACGACTTCTTCGCCCTACTAAAGAAATATCTAAATGTAAAGTAGACATGCTGTTGTAAGGATCATTGTTAATCGATTGAAACTCTATTTTGGGTTGCAAAATCCGTAAAGCTATGGGCTATATCGAATATTTCATAATATATAATACAAAAAATTAAAGTTCATCTCAGCTTTTACTGGCAAAATTAAATCAATAAGTAAATAAAAAATCTGAACCTAATTTTTATTTCGTAATAATTAAAGCAAAATATTAATTTTATTTGTATGCATACAGACGGATATTTGTTGTGCATGTATTGAAACTTAAACTGGATTCGCAAAGCAAATAAACAATGGACTTCCGTTTAAAACATTATTTACGTAGAGCGCTCCAAAATAATTTTATTAAACATTGCTCTCGGCAATTGAACTTATTTATTTTACACTTAATTAAAATCGAATTTTATAGCTTAAGCTTAGCTTAGCTTGGTTGTATCATTACTTACAACGCAGGGAAAGTGTGTACTGCGTAGGTAAAGGTGTTGTCTAATAAGACATTTAATGTAATCGAAGTAGTAAACAGATATTCAAGCCACACACAGTATGGACGTATAAGTGATCCAGTCGCCTTCGATATTTCTTAAAAATAAAGATTATTCAGAACATTTTGTCGCTGTGAAACATTTCCTCTCCGGTTTCCTTTTTCATTCTTTCGCTTTTCCAGCGAAGCAGATAAAACTGTAGGGCGAGCAGAACTTGACTAATAAAAAGGTACGATTCTACATACTTCAAAGATTGCCTGTGAAAGCCAGCCAGTTCCCATGTAAGCAACGTTACCACAAGCGGGTTACACCCATGCATTAGTTATCATACATTTTCCGATTAAGGCCTAACTTAATTAGATCGGTGTACGCATCCTCTATATGCGAGCGTCACAATAATAAGGGTGATCATTGATGCAAACTTGCAATTACTAGATGGGACAGCTGTTTAACTTAGAAAACCGCACTATAAATATACATTATCATTTTCATACGTTTTTACTTCCCACGCTTTGATTAAATTGTTACGCCTACTATTCATATTATATTATGCTACTGAAAATAATCAGCGATTTTAATTTAATAAGTAATCCCGTTAGTTACTAAGTAAATGAAAACTATATTGTAATATTATTCAAGTTCATTTATACAATTTAAGATCTCTTAGCCACCTCTCATAAGTTAAAATAATTTGACTCCCAAATATCTTTTTTATGTTTAACACACACGCGTTAAACATAAAAAAGATATCTTAAAAGGCGTGAAAACGTTGAAATCCATTCCCGCTACCACCGGGTTTATCTCTACCAGGGCTATATAATATCCAAGCGGTTAATGAATTAAGCCTCGCGAGCCCGAAAACAATTTTGTCGGCGGCGAGGCGATAATGCGAATTTATTATATCATTTAAATGTCGAAGTGTTAACAAAACGATAGTTATACAACATTGGGCAGCCATCCGCCCGAGAGACCGCTCTGATATCGCTCTGGTGGAAATATTGAATCGATTGCATTGATGTTCAATCGGTATAGACACGGACACGGTTCAGATTATTGACGATCAAAGACATTTTTCTAATACCCAGTGCTCACTTGTGGTCGTAATGTTGTTTTTAAATCTGACGGATTATTCCAGTTATACCAAGCATCGTGTATTCAATAATGTTATCTTATACATTTGTTATTATTTACATAGATATAATTGTCAACACATAACTTTTAAACTTCGAATGAGATCTCAATCAATTGCGTGTTAAAATACAGGAAGGTAATAAAATTCGTTGTTATGTCTTCTTCCACCGCCTAAACAACTATTTGGTAAAAAATAATGAGGCAACCCTCAGGATCAATTTCTTTAACGAGTGAAGCTAAATTCATGCGTTTTAGATATAATTTCCTATTGAGATTAATACTGTTTCTCGCAACCTTTTAAACGTACAGCTTATAAATAAAGACTTGTGAAGAAGAAGAAAATAATGGTTGCGTAAAAGACTCGACCATCTAATGACTAAAGTTCCAATCGTTGCTATTTCCATAGAAAATCGAGAAAATTAAGACGGGCCTTATCTTTACATAAAAAAACAAACGTGATGGTTAAATATAAATCCAACATCTGAAGAATGGAAATCCTTACTACTAAAAACAACTGTAAAACAAGCCTGGAGAGAAAGACAGAACTTTGTTTATCCAATTCTTTTTTTCCTATATAACGTGGATGGGACCGATGCTGCGTGAAATTTTAATCTATGCCTTCCTAAGAGTTGATTGGCTTCTATCGTTTTCTGTAACAAAAAGGCTGGCTTTGCTTTATCTGACGTTTTAAATTGAAAAGCCTTTTGTCTCTCCGATTGCTCAAACGGAAAATGACGGACAGTGGTGGATCGTGACGTTCGTTCTACGGCCCTTTAAAAAACTCGATTAATATGTAATAGTTCGACATAAGCAGCGGTAACTAATTACAGCTAATTAGTTACAACGATGTATGTACTTGATAATTTATGTAATATTATTGTTGTATTAAAATATAAGATGCGGACCGACTCGTTTTATGGCACCGCCCGGTGAATACGCTCCATAATATATTTATGCGTAAGCAGTATGTATGCTCTATATGGTAGCCTAAGTTTTTAATTGCCATGTTTAATACGAAATGCCGACATTGAATTTTTATGGATGCAATTGAACGACTAATGATAACGTCTCTTTTGATCATGTTAATATAAGCGTTGTATTTAAAATTAAAACATGTTGCTTTTTTAAGTCCCGCGCAAATCTTCGCTTGCGTGCACGGGCTTATTAGATTTTTAAGAGGTAATTAAACCCTGTTTTCGTGGTATTACAGGTATAGTATACAGATTCTTTACTATTTATCATCCTAACGTCAAAGAATTGCCAGTACTTTAGAAAGTTCAAAAGATTGTATAACGGACTACTTATAAATTATACTTGAATATAAAGTATATAAATATACCTAATAGACGATACAATTACAAATTAATCTAGTTATAGCAGCATAAAATAGCCATAAATACTCATATATTCAATTACAATACTTTATACAGAGAATTGACATCGCGTTGAAATCCTTTCCACCGCAATGTAATAATGTGATAATGTGTATTCACAAGCTGATTCATATTTCAGATTGTAACACGATTTGTTTTAATACAGATTATTAAATTAAAGCCCAAAATTTTGGAAACCGATATTTTAGGTTTCGGTTCAAATTGCGACAATTAATTTGTAATTGATTATTACATTTTTATTGTATAGTGATTGTGAAATTTAAAAACGTATCTCGTTTCCGAGTTGTACTTATGACGTTATAATTGTGTCTATATTTAAAGCATTTATTCATTTAAGATCGAGAAATACGATCATGCAATGGTAATAATACATAAATCTAATACTTTCATGGACAAACCCTTGTGATCCGGATGCACCACCTTTCCACCTAATTCCATAGCAGTACGTTAAGAGAGACATACCTACGGATCAGAGACGATCCAATTTACTCCTCAGAGAGAGCAAAGCATCTGGACCTCACGTAGGACTCTGTTCTCATTCCGGGGCTAATTATTACAGATGTCCATGGGCGGCAGTAGTCATTTACCGTCAAGTGGACTGAATTCTGGTTTGCTACTTTACACATATAAAAAATTATTATCAGATGAGTATGTAATCCATCTCCAGTCTGACATAATATATAAAATGATTTTTTACCTGAAAGAACACACCCTAGAGACATTTCTATATATGCCCTGAAGACAACTGAAATACCTTAAACAAATAATAATAGCTCGTGACCAGTGAAGTGGTTACGGGCTCAGGCAGTTTCTATAAAACTAAATAAAAATCTTTTCCATGAAACAGTTTCAATATTCGAAAAATGCACTAAATTTAGCTATTGCGCAAGAGAAGCGGACTTTCAAAGGGGCTTCGATGACGTAATAAATAATACGGCTTAGTTGCTTGCGAATAGTTGGACATTTCTATTCAGGACAACGAGTACCTACTGTACTTTGTTATGTCGGTGCATCAAAAGATTCCATTCTAAAGGATTCGAAAGAAATAATCCGCTTATTTCAGATCTATTGTTGAATGGTTCGACGAGATATAGAATGAGAAATAATGAAATGATATTTATCCGAACCTTTCTAATATTCTGCTCGGATAAAACTAAGAATAGTGGAATGATAAAGCAAACACGTAGGTATTTTATCAGAAATTTGCTGTTAATAACTATTAGAAATTAAATAGAATAAGAATATCCTATAAATAGAAATGCAATTGAGATTTATGCTTACGCTTTAAGCCTGGAAATAAATGGAATAAGATGTATTTATTTGTTTAGGCCTACAGAAGCACTTACAAATAGTCAGTTACAATGTTTATCTTATACTACCACCGGATCAGAGCACGACCACAACTGAGAAGATCCGGCAAGGAACTCTGCGTATTTGTCATTTGCAGTATCATCATATGTTTTATTATTTCTACTTTCTTTTAAGCAGAAAGATTTTGATTTACAAATTTTACAAGATATATACGTAACATGTATCTTGGAATGATCTGTATGTAACACTAATTGTAAACGGATGTAATTATAAACGAACTTGTTATAATGATACCTAAATTGATACAATTAAAACGCAAATACACTGAATGCCTGCTTCTTCATTATTAATTATTAATTAATCTTCATTATTTATTAAGCAGAAAAATACAACTTTGTACGTGGTTAAGTAGAACGTAAACGCGATTTTTTAATACGAAGACATCAAAATAACATTCAATATTTCCCTGAAAACTTTGCGGTTAGCAAACAAATGCCTCGTGAAACGGTTTCTCGGATGTAAATACAAATTTTCTGTGCATTTTACGAGAGCCACGAATGAGCAAACTTAAAGAGAAATTTGCTATTGCATGAATTATGAACTTTTGGAATTTGTGTAACCAGTGTCATCCATTGAACAACAAATTTGTCCGTCGTGGCGGCTACAATATTGGTCTGGATCACAAAAGGTTCTGGATTCAATCTCCATTCAGAGATTTCCAAAATTAATTTGTATTCTTATTCTGTTTATGTTCGTATTTGTTCCCATTTCAAGTGTTAGTTAGACCTGAGCGTAGAAAACATCGTTTTCATTTTCACCCACTTCCGTAATACGGTATAGCTCTCCGTGGCTACCAGCACGCCTCTGCTGCCTATTTCGCCTAACAACTGAATATAATTTATAAGACGTGGTGATATACTCATAAGTGACATCAACACAAGATAATATGACGTATTTAAAGTGAGTCTTACTGGGTCGCGCCCCTGTAGTCGACTTTTCACATGTCCATTCTCCACGAACTGCCTGATATTAATTAGTCATTAGACTAACTTAACATTGAATGGGCTGCATGGTCTTTTGCTACCAAATAAATAAATTTGAAGTGTCTGTGTGTAAGGTCAAAATAACAGTTTTTACTAAATCCATACAAAACGTATTTACGGAACTTATAATAAAAATACGAATGTCAATTTTTTGTATGTCTGTCTGTCCGTTTGTCTCAAGCTAGCTGTACCAATTTAGACGAGACTTTCACTAGCAGATAGCTAATGATATGAGGAGTAATATAGGCTACTTTTATTTAAAAAAAAATTATGGTACCGTGTAAAAAAAAATTAAACGCGGTGAAACCGCGGGACACGGCTAATGTAAAAATAATAATATCAAAATTATTATTTGCGTACCACCTTTCAAGTAAAACAGCAGTTTTGTGACAAGTTTTCTCATATACACTGTGACAGGTAATGATACATGTCAGATGTTAACTAGTCTGACAGTATGTTAAAATTATATATGATTTCATTAACGGTACCTACATTTATGCAAATCAATAACCCGTACTAAGAGGCATAAAATCTGTATGCACAATGTATGTAACTATTTCAAGTAAAACTTACTTAACAATATTAACATTGTTAATAGTACGTAAGTCTTTTATTTATGTAAAAAATAAATCACATAAAAGTTATGTAACATAAGATATTTTATTATATAGTAAAATTTACCGAGCAACAAAGGAATCGGAGAATATCAACCAAATTGACTAACAGGCTGCAAACAGAATCGACTTGACGTCGATTGTGCGATGTTACTAGGAATTCTGCATGAAATGAACCTGCTATCTAACGAAATAATATACAAAATGAATATGAGTAAAATTGATCGGGTTGATTTAAAATCACTTATCTTTAGTAACGTCCGTTTGGCTTAACAAATTTCGAAATTTGACAATTTCTGCATACTAGAAATTATCAAATTTTGATCTTTGATAGACAAAAACTGCGTAGATTCATTTTATAGAATTACGGGCCTAACTAAATATTGTATAATGTACATACATTGTTAGTGATACATATCATTAACAATATTTAAATGTATAAATATTAAAATCACAAGAAACATTACTTCATCCGCAATGTTTTTCAACCAACTCTATTTCTGTTTCCAAATAATATACAAAAACAGAAAACGATTACAGCTGCATAAACAATACAACTTAAACGGTACTAACTAAAACACCAAAAGGTAAAGAAATCGTCCTATTCGGGACAAATGGAACACAATAGAAATAGAATATCGCGTTCGCGTGTCGCTAACAGTTCCTTTTGAAAGGGCGTTCGACGATTTTTATTCTTTTCGAGCCACACCACCTCAATTCGGAATCCAATATTTCTGAACGCACCCGCGGCCGCGTAAACGCCCGTCCAGGATTTCGTTTTAATAACGGGATAGATACGAGGGCAAACATTGGAGGGGTTTTAGTCGACGAACTAAAAAAGGCGAACGTCGGCTCATAGTAAACTAACGGTGATGTTGGCGTAATAATTGGTTGGAGCTATTAGTGCGGTGTCATGTCGTCCCGCCTCCGTTTAATTCCCGAACATTTTTAACCACAATCGACGCGCGATCTGTCCCGTTTTTGATACGAGCTAACGGGATCCCAATCGTTGACATTCGTTCTCTATGTATAGAATAGGCGCGAGGTGCTTTTTTTGGTCAACGTTTTGGCACTAGGGTTTGTCTACGTGTATATAGTTTATATACGGAATAGAGGAACGTGGTTTTTTCGCTTCGCGATTTGAAGTGATTGTCGGTGAGTGTGAAATGGTTTAAATTCCAGGATATTTTTACGTTTTTTGTCCTTTCCCGACGTTGCCAAATTCAAATTTGATTGCTAGTGACATTGGAGTTACAATAGGAATTTCACGGATTTCTCGGACTTCTTGGTGCTTCTCAATCAAATATATGTTAAGGTTATTTTATAATACTTGTATTTTAATGTTATACAAATAAGGGGCTCACAAATAGAAACGTCTCTACCTCTAGTTCTCGTTGCAAACGTACAGTAAAATATGCCGTCAAATTATTACTTATTATATATTTGCTTTAATTTAACTTATACATCCTTTTCAATTCCAGTATAATTTATAAAATTAATGTGCCTACTTGAATCAAATAGTCTGAAAATGTTTCTGCTACAAAATGAATAAAAATTACATTAGCATAAGGTCGATATTAATGATCAACCTATTAATTACAAAATAATACTCTGGACCCTAAAGCTAAATGAGAACAATTGTGTAGCTATATAGTTCACCAACGCACCACATACTCGTATAACTTGTCAGTGTCTAATTAAGCCTAAGGGCAGTAGGTACGTTGGTATTGTCAGCACATTTACCTTGTCCTGTCAGTGTGACGGCCAGACATGCATTGCTGACATTATGTAATATAATATCATGCACATATTATATCTAATATATTAGGAAAGTGGTAAAACCCTTTGTAGTTCGGCTCACCCGGCG
>DWRA01003311.1:0-12341 GCA_018250295.1 Spathilepia clonius | reverse complement strand
CAAGTACATATTGGTAGACTTTTGACACCTTTGCGAACTTTTTTATTTGAAATTTTCTCAAGTGACATTTTCTTTCACCGTTATAGCAAGCGATAATTAACTTCTAATAAGTTGTACTTCGCTCACTACGATCAAGAGACCGAGTTTCAACCACTATAAGCTTATTAAAATGCATGCAATTAATATTTATGTACTGATTCTATTTTCAGTGAGCCGCAAAAGCAGAATGACCGGCCGGCTGCAAAAACGGAGGTGCGTATTACTGTGTGCTATCGTATTACTATAGCGGTGCAGGTGACCGACAATTAGGTTGCCAGAGCGGAACGAAGGACAGTTTGCTTGCTTGTTCATATCAAAATGTACGGTACAAGCACATAGTTATCTACTGTCCCGCGATTTTATATCTATCTCTACAAGTGAATGAAGATGTCGTTTGTAATGTCCGAATAACAGCTTTTTATTGAATGCATGAAAGTGTGTACGTTATGTATAATATATATTTTTTTATCCGTATGTCTATTTGTTTTGGCTCCAGCGGTTTAGAAGTAATCTTCTAAACCGCTGGACCATTTAAACATAACTTTATTTAAAATGTGTAAAACAATAAAATTCACGAAAATGAGCGTCTCTTTTTTTCAACGTTAGTAAAACCACGGGCATAGCTAGTTGACATATAGAAGTTGCTGTGAAAATCATTCGTATAATTATATCAAAATATCATTTTAGGATTCTGATGAAGTTCCCGGTCCAACATATGCAAATGCTCCACCTAAACCAAGACGTTCAAACGATGGTTATAACTCACCAAGCCCTGATATGTAAGTAATACAAAATGTCACATTAAATGATTTTAGTAACAACTTTAGTATTCACCTTAAAATGTCATTTCATTACCATTTTAAAACATTGCAGGTATGATCCAAACTACGATCTACTCAAAAAACCAGCATCACACTACAGTCAAGGCACAAATCACACTCGTTATCAGGATCACATGAATTACCAAAGCAGTACAAATCTGGAGAGCACATACACTCGCAGTCCGCAGTCACCTTCGTTACAGCAGTCACAATATCAGACGAAAAGATCGTACGATACGCATCATCTCTCTCTGCCATTAACAAACACAAACACTGATAATCTAGAAAATCAGTCCTCTTTATTGATGTATAAATCTAATCCACAGTCTCCTTATTTTGATAATAGGAATAGAAATCAACAGGAACAAAAAGCAACGCCAATTACTCCAAAAGAACAGGTTTATGAACGTCAACCGCAACGTAATCCCTTTCTACAAGATTTCTCGCCTCCAATGGACATATCACCGAAAACAAATGAAGTGCAAGGGAAGAAAACTCGCCAAGCGACGGAGCAAGATACTCCTAAGCAGAATTACAACGAATCGTACCCTGAATCCCGCACGAATACAATAACTCACGCAGATCAAAGTTACAACAAAGATGTATATGGTGAGCTAAATGTAAGAACAACCAGGACTACAGCGAACGATCGCATGACTGAAAGGCGTACCCCAGATGCATATGGAAGAGCAACTACTGCCTCTGGTTATGGAAAAGGAAAGATCGGAGATTACGAAGATATCTACAACGCATATACTCCGGACACCGACAACACTAAAACTTATCCGAAGTCTCCCAATGCATCTCAATCTCGGGACAATATTAGTATCTCCAGTCACAAACAAGCACAAGACCACACAACCAACCCTGTAAGTCTCATAAATTAATTATTCTTAAAGGTATTATTATTAAGAACATACTGCATTAATAAATCAATTTCAGGTTCCAGAAAAACATTTCAGTGGTCCGTCTGTTTTAAGAAGGAAGAAAATGCAATCAAGTGGTATACAACCGCCAATGCCACGACCGCACAGCGCTGATTTCCTTGAGTATGAGTCGAAAAACGAAGCGTTGAATAAAACTATGCCCGTTCGAAATGTTGCACCTCCTAAGCAGCCACAGCGACCTAAATCCAGTCTTGATATTAATTCGTATTATGATCCAAGTTCCGATCGATATTACTCGGAAGAGAGCTATGCCGAGAAGATGCGACAGTCCGCTCAATACTTGCAACAACAAAAACCAGCTATAGGCCCTCGTAACATTCAAATTCCTTTGGCAAAATATGCTAGTGGATTGGCTGAGAAACAATTAAATTCACCTTATTCTCAAGTTACTAATAATAATTATGAAACTGAATTCACTTTGAATAGAAATAATCGTGACAATATTAGTCATCACTCGAAATATAGTGATCTAGAAGGTTTAAATTCTAATTGGACTCTTAGAGAAAAAGCTTTAGAAACACAAAAGGAGCATTTAAATAGAAGTGGTAGCGTTATGAGCGATGGCTCTAATGTTAGTGCTTATGTTAAGGAAATGAGTAGACTTGAGCAAAACGCTGATAGTTTTATGAGGTCAGCAAGTGCAAGATTGCCTTCAACCAATAACGAAAGAGACGGCGAAAAGAAAGTACAGCAGGTATAAATAGTGTTTATGAAGTAACAGTGTAAAATCAATACTTAGAAGATATTTTTGTTACATATTTGTGAACATTTTGTATTCTATTATTTCTAGCGCGAAGAGTCAATGAAAAGGTTGCTTGAATGGAAGCAGAGAATGCTGCAATCTCCTTTGACACGCAAAAGTACACCAGCTGCTATATCTCTTGCACGTTCTTTAAATCAGAGTCGGCAGTCTTTGAGATCCGAACAGTACAAATCCAAAACATACACCAACGCATCGTATAATAGCTATTCTTCTGATGACGAAGGTAAGTTTATGTATTTTGGTAAACTACAATCGTAGATTGGACAGCATGAGGATTAGTTCAGCTCTATGTTTAGTTTATGTTTTATGTTTTAATTATAAGACATTTATATATTAAAGAAGCAAACATAAATTGTTTTAAAGTTTTTGGAGCATGCTGAACGGTAAAGTTTTGAATTGCATGGACATAGTTTCCATACTGTGTTACGTAAAAAAAAGTATATTTATAACTTAAGTAAACATGTTTTATCTATGTAGCTCAGTCTCAAAATTTAATAATTTCATAATTTTATTCGTGGATCATCAACATAATTAATAAATTAATTTGGGTAATATAATTTGTATTTCTAAGTGTGTATCATTATTATTGTAAAATATAAAAATGCCACATATATAACATCATTAATTATTACGATTTTATTTATTTTGTATATTTTTAATATTCGAATTCGCAGTAGCATTATGACGACTTCGCTTTGCGGAAAGGTACCTTCCTGCCTGCTGGGACATTGTATTACTAATAAGATTCATTTAGTTACCGGTGGTGGGTTTAGTTCGACATGTTCTGGTGGTTTTGGGCAATAATGGTTTAGTGAACTCCTAACATTTTATAAAATTCTATTAAAGAATATGAGTAACAATACTAACAAAATAATTTTAACCTTTACCTAAATCTATTTACTTTAATATTTGTAATTAAAAGACAATAAAACATTGGTTTCGCTTTTGCACCTCAGAGGACACGTCGGACACTGATCTGCAAAAACCGAGAGATATGCAGGCAGGAAGGTCCCATAATGTGAACATAACGAGTCCTATTGTTATGCGACCGACAACCCCGCACGCACACTGTTTCCCTCAACCAGACGAAAAAACTAATACCATTGACGCAGGAAATAAAAATATTCATGAGCCCACAGAGAATACCTATGAAAATATTTTATGCACTATATCTATTCCAAAAGTAAATTGTGAAAGCGAAGTGGTTGATTGTGATTTAAAAGAATTAGAAGACTCACTTGTATCAAAAAGCGTTTCTGAATTAGATGTACAAGAAAGTAAAATAACTGATGGATATGAGACTCACGACAGCGAATCCGAATCTGAAACACAGCTGGAATATACTGATTATGATCTAGATGAAGTTTTACTAGAATCGGATACTGAAGTTGAAAAAAGAAAAGATGCGCATGAAATGCTAGTTCCTGAAGACCAAGATACAAAAATTCCTACTAATATTGAAGGCGATAAACTAGATGACATTGATTCTGAAACACCACCATTACAACAATTGGGTGAAGATCATTATTTGCCTATGAGTCCACGCAAGACGTCTGTTATTGAACCTGCTCATAAAACAATATTGAAAAATTTAAGCGGATTTGGTAACTTGGCATTACACCATTATGAAGATAACCCTTACGTGGAAATGAATTTAGGAAATGATGAAGAAGATATGCAGACGTATGAGATTGTTTGTGTAAATAATGGTAAAGTGGAACCTGTTTACATGGAATTAAATAATATCACAGATAAGGACGAAAAAGAATTTAAAGATGTGACAACAAAAGTGAAGTTTTCATCTGATACAGTTTCTAACTTTGCAGAAACCAAAGACCAAACTGTTAAAAGGGCATCGAAGACCGAAAAATCAGTAAAGGATAAATTAGACTCCGACGTAGATGATGAATGTGTACAAGACACTTCACTTGTTGATGCTCCATTTAGTCGATTTAGTATATCTGACACATTTAGGCCAGCTTCATATTATCTTAGTGGTAGTAGAACTATTTTGGAACGACAGGATAGTTCTGATAGTGATATAATACCACCTCCCCCAGTACCGGATACTTCACCGCCTGACCATGAATTATCAGCAGAAGCTTTATCTAAGTATATTTTGGATAAATTGGACAAATCAGATATACCTCAAGACAATTCAATATTAAAAATGCTCACAAGCGAGAACCAAAAAATGAATTTTGGCAAAAAGAAGACTACTTCTTTAATGATTTACGGAAGTAGAACTTCTATACATGACACTCTTTCTAGAGGAGAAAAAGTGCGTAACAGTAGGGCAAGCTTAATAAATGATAAAAATAAAGTGAACGATACATCATCAACCTGTTTACATGATTCTATACAAGAACTACAAAATTGTAGTAGTATCGAGACTGACTCCCTCCAAAGCTATAACGCAGATAGAGGATCTTCTAGATTATCCCTAGAATCAGATTTAAGTAGTAAATTTGAAATGGCTGTATCTAATATATCTTCTGATATCACCAGTTTGAGGGATTCTGGATCTATTGTGGATTTACGGCATTCGAGTTACCGAGATTTAGAGAACATGTTAAAAAGACGACCATTGTCGGACGATTCAATATTCGAGTTTACGGAAACAGATATTCATACTTCAAAAGATGAGGGCTTTAATAAAGAAATAAGCAGATATTTGGATCTTTCGCAACCGAGCACAAGTGAAGTAATATGTGGTAATTACGAAAATTCACAAGTATGTCTACCTCAACTTGATTCACTTTTTCATAATGATAATTCAAGCAAAAATTATTTATCGATGGATGCGCATGTACATTGTTCCAGTTCTCCTATTAATAACGCAATGAAAAGGGCTTCGTTAGAAAATAAAACAGCATCTCCGATAAATAGAATGAATGAGCAAATTTCGAGCTATGTAGATTCGCAGAGCTCTTGTAGCTCAATAGGTATGACAAGGTCTCCTATATCTTTTTATAGTAAAAACAACGAAGGAACGCTTTTAAAAAAGAATCTGAATAGCGAGATTTTGGCTGACAAGATAAAAGAGTTTGAATGCGACAAATCTACACTTAAATCTGGAAATGAAGCGAATGTTTCTTCTTCAACGACAGGTTTTCATAGCAGAGAAAGTTCTGCAGAACATAGTGCTCCTTACTATTATTCAGATCTTTCATCGCAAGAACATATTAATGTATTGCCTACATCTCATTTTCTAAAGAATACTAATCTACATCGTAAACTGAATAACCAAAGACGTAAAGGCCCATTACATAAGAAGAACGAGATCTCACATATTCATAATCCTATTCGAAATAACCAAGTACTAATGTCTGATCGCTCTTATGAATTTGTTTCATCGGCAAGAAGTGTATCAGTTGAATTTTTAAGTGCTGCAGACAAAGATCCGGACATTGATCTTAAAAATATATACGAGTCAACAGGATTTAAAGGTTCTAAAATTCCAGAATCAATGAATCTTATCCCAGGTCTTGGATGCAAACGGAGCTATAATCTTAATAGTGAAGGTAATTCTTCACCTGATTCCAATAGCATTCACCGTAGTAATTTGAATGTCAGTTCTACGATGAAAGTGTCTACTGGGAGTATGTCATCACATTGTAGCGGTAATTCCTCAAATACGGTATATTATGATGCCGAAGCTGAAGCAAGTGCGTATGAGAATGTTATTTGTCCGGGTGAGAAACACTGGGATGAAGATGCGATATGGAGGGATAACTTAAGGCGCGTATCCCATCGGCATGCACGATCTATGGATGACCTGGATGCTAGACCTTCTGATTCTTCGATGTCTGACCGACCTGTAACCGATAAATCTTGTCTAAATAGTATAAAAAGAGTAAAGAAAAATATTGTTGGAAAAATAAGCAGAACTCCTACGTATATAAATTGTGATATTCAAAGTGAAATACAAAGACGTCGCGAAAACAGTCTTAATTACGATTGTGCATTTAACGAAGAAAATGAAAAACTGGATGAGAATGACGTTTATGTAAGTCTAGCTAATACAAGCGACGTTCCTCAGGAACAATCAGACGAAGGTGTGTATGAGCAATTGACGATTGAGTCGTCGGAAAATTCGCTTGTCCTAGGTGTAGTTAACAATAAATGTAGGAACAAAGGAGTTGACAAAAAACAATTTGAAATAGATAGGGAAAAACTTAGACAGTGGGATCTTATGTCTAGCGGTCTTATGAAAGGTGGTGCAGGTTGCGTGCGGGGTGGGGGTGTGGGTGCGGGCACGACCGACGCTCTCTGTAGTACGGACACCAGGAATGACAATGCAAGCAATGAAGGTATCTAACATTCTATGGTCCCGTAAGGTACGCTATGTAAGTTCCATTTCTACTAAAATTTCAGCAAAGCAAAGTCATTATTTAAGTTTTTGTAAATAATTTGGCATTTTTATGTGCAATCTATCTACTGTTAAAAATTCGGTTTGATTGATGGGTTTAAACACGATAAGGTGTACAATTGTTAAGCATGCACAAACTTAACATTAGAAATTGTATATAGTATGCTATACTGAATGCAACTGTTAATTTATACTAATCAGTGAGGACACACTTTATCATGTTTTACCATCTACTTCTGTAAAGTTAAATATAAAGTGCTACATTAATTTGATTACATTCATAATTTTTTTTAAATAATAACTATTATAATAATTATTATTATTCCAGCTTCAATGTCAATGTCAGGCACAAATATTGAATCAGGCACAAACAATAACACACAAAACCAACAATCATTGTCAAAGAAAGCATTTCTCGGAAGTAACACTTCAATCGGACGAAGCAATAGGGAAGGTAACATACCAGTTCGAGCCGTAAGTCCAAGAGTGAGATGGGTGGAAGATAAATCTAGTAATGATCCTTATGGAACTCAGCAGATTATGACATCACAACAAAATGTAAGTACTTTTTATTTTTTAAGCATGTGTTCTATTGAAGATGTTTGTTAATTTGATTATTTTAATTGTATTTGATTTTTTATAATAGATACATGCTTTATCAAATGAAGAGTCGTGGGCTAGATCTCCATCGAGAGCTATGCAACAGCCTATAAGAGCTGTAAGCCCAAGAGTACGAAGGAACACGGAAAACGAAGACCTGGTATGTGAAATCTTTGCTAAGTAGAATTCAATGTTGCTTGTGTATTAAAGTAGTTATAAATAGCACCGGCATGCTATTACAAAAGCTATTGAATGTTTATTTAGTCATTTGTTTGTTTTCAGTAATATTTAAAATTAGATTGGAATTAGAATACACATCTAGGAAACTATATGATTGTGATCCTGCTAGTCGATAATTATTATTTCCTTTCATTTTACATTCGATACTCATCCATATTCGCTAGTTGTAGATTTCTATTATGTTGCGTTGATGTTTGTTCATTGTTGCGTTAGCCAAAGGAGGTTCAGCAGTCCGGTCAAGAGGTGGAAGAAGTGCCAACTGCTGGAGAGCTTCTTGGTAGAAGTCACGAGGAGTTGGTGTTGCTTCTTATACAGTTGAGGCGTCGTCACGCAGCCACACATCGATCCATTGAGCAATGTTGTGCGCAAATCAATAGTATTGAGGTGCTTGTTCATGCTTTTTCGTTCCGTATCATTTTTATTTGCTATAGTTATGTTTGCACTAGTAGAACCCATTTTTTCTAAAAATATTTTGTTGCAACTACATTTCCTTTAGTATGTATTTCTAATTAGTCTAGCATATTTAATTTTATATTATATAGAAAATTATATGGTACATTCTGTGGAAGTGATCATTGTTTTAAATTAAATTAAATTAATAAAAAATGTTGTTATACAATACAATCACAGATGATTGTTTAATATTTTATGTCATTGTAATTAATTTATAGGATTGTCTAAGCTCCCTAAAAGCTATGGAGCGTGAAGAAAGTCTGCAAAGGCTAGAACAGCTAAAGATGCAATTAATGGATCTCGAACACCAATATGAGAAGAGCAAGCCTTTGGTGCAATTGGTGGACAATATGGTGAAGTTAGGGTCTTTGTATAATAGACCTGGCTCCACGGTAGAGAGATTGGAGAGGAACCAAAGGTTGAGGCAAAAAGTTTTGGCGGAACACGCATTGGAGCAGCAAAGGTAACAAGATGCCTGAAAATGTTGATTGTAATAATAGATTTACATTTAAATGTGATATGGATATGTTTATTTAGATGATTTAACAATTACTTAATTACTGTCCTGATAATGAAATATGGCGTATTAGTTGTTGCTGTCTAAGCTCTGACGATTATAAATTTAATTGTTAATGATATATATCATTAATGATACTAACATAAACAATAATTAAAAAAACCTTATTTTAGGTGGCTTGAAAGTGCTGCAGCTGGAAAGCCATTAGAAACTGAGGCAGCTAGAGTTAGAGTGGCTGAACTTTGGGCATTGGAACAGGAATTAGCTGATGAGGCAGCTATACTTCAAGGATTGAAAACTGACAAAGATGCTATCGAATCATTGCTTACGGGTACGTCATTCGATACTTGATTTTTTGATAAGTATCCTATATTAATAAAATTTATGTATTTTTAAAAGTGTGAATATAAAAAATACACTAGTTCTCGACAGTATGATCATCTACTAAGTCCAACTATAGCTGAGGACTATTCACACACTTTGACCTTTCTGCATTATGTGTCGTCATAAATTCAGGAGGTCAATGAAAATGGATAATGAGATTTTTCATGTGGAGAAAGTTGGAGTTAGGGTTAATTTTAAACGCAGTTACAACCGTTTGAGTTGTGTGTTTTGAACGTGGTGGAACCTTCTCTGGTGCGACTCTAGCGGCACCACTGTCAACCCTATTTCTGAGCAATAATAACAATGTTAAGCGCTGCTGGATTCTGGAAGGGTGTGGTAAGGAAGACATACTTATTTGAGGCGTTCTAACTCCTCAGGGGTAGCAATGCTGTAGTCGATCTTAGGTAGGATTAATCATCATCTCCATCAGGTGGACTGCATGCTCGTTTCCTACTTCAATACAAACATATATATCTCCTGGGGATCTCCCAACACGAGCAATTAAAGCTTAAAGGGGGGTCTCAACCACTGCTTGTTTGTACCTAATTTGTAGACAAATGAACTATTTTTCATATATATGTCATGCACATATATATGAAAAACAGTTCATATTCGTTCATATAGTTCGTATATACTTATATGTTTGTGCATATTTATGCATATGTATATATATGTTGTTTTTAAGGTGTACGAGGGAAACTCGACAGCGTGAACAGAGCAGAACAGCGCTCGACGCGGTCTTCGGGAGACGCTCTCGAAGCAGAATTAGCGCGTGTGCACGCAATGCTGGCGCATAATTCTAAGGTTTATAAGGTTTTCATCTATATCATGCACTTTTTATTATCTTATTTGTATTTTGATATAGACTTTGTTTTGGTTTTGCGCACCAATTTCATTTAATCTCTACTAAAGTAAAAAAATTGTCATTAATCCTTGTAATAAAGTGTAATAATATATTTGTTATTTGGGTAACTGGTGCAGTTCTTTCTATAGTTTCTGTAACAATGGGATTATTAATCAATGTGTTTATTTTCGGGACGTCCATTGTAGTAATCGTAACGAAAAGTTAGTGATGGATGATGGTCTACATTTATGCGCGCTTCTTTTGGATGTTATTAATTTCATGTTATAGCGTTTTGTTATTTTATTATTTTACTTACAAAAGTCCTACTTACTGTATTACTGTAATTATTGGTATCCACGTTTACAAAAGTACATCTTTGTACTTTATATGAAAGTAGGAGACCATGCATCGTATACCTACTATAGCATTTCAATATTCAATTATCGTTTTCAAAAGTTGCTGCTGTTTCATGCTATCAAAAAAACTACTTATTTTATGTGTTCATAGATAATGTGATTTCGATGATGATCGATTATGATGATGATCGATTATGACGATGATCGATTATGATGACGATCGATTATGATGATGATCGATTATGACGATGATCGATTATGACGATGATCGATTATGATGACGATCGAGTCGATAATTATGATTGATGGTAACGATTATCGATGATGACGCTCGATGACGCGCGGACGTCATCGCTCGTATACAAAGTTCGTACTGTGTGCAGAAGTTGGAGCAGACGGTGGCGGACAACGCGCGGCTGGAGCGCGAGCTGCAGCAGCTGCGGCGCGCGCTGCAGGCCCGCCGCGCCGCGCCGCACCACGCGCTGCCGCACCCCGCGCGCGCCACCGCGCTGCTCGAGGACGGTCAGTTACTGCCAAAGAGTAATACACCCCTCCCCCCTTCTTAAGCAGCGTTCTCTGCAGCAGACCGCTACTACAGACTGCTACCGCGCTGCTCGAGGACGGTCTGTCACTTTAGAGAGAGGTCTCTTAACCCTAAGCAGGGTTCTCTGCAGCTGCTTTACACGCTACCGCGCTGCTTGAGAACAGTCAGTTACCTTGCAGGAGCGTAAACTTCCCCCCTAAGCAGCGATATCTGCAGCAGCTACGCAGCCTTACACTGGTACACGTCAGTCACTACTACCGGAGTGTAGTAATCCCCCACCCTCTCAATAGAGCGCGGAAAGTAGTACCCCTCCCCTTAAACAGAGTGTGGGCGTTGCCTATTGATCGAATGATTTGATTAATCGGATCATCCGATAAACAGGCAATGTCTAAGCTAGCTGATTTCTAACAATAGATGTATTTGTTTTTTGCATAATCAAATAATATTCCAGCCTTAAATTTAGTAATAATACTTAACGTCCCACACTAAAAATACAAAAAAACTTAATAAGATCACTTATGAACTCTTGTTATTATTGCAGAGGTGTCCAGGGTTCAGCAACTGGTATCAGCTTTGCAGCGTCAGCGCCAGGAACTGAGTCGCGCAGTCAGGCACTTAACACAGCAATCACAAGCATTGCAAATTACACACGACTCTATGCCTGGTATGTACTCATATTAAGATCATCTACAATAATAGAGAAATAAAGTTTTGTATGAAGGTCATCTAGAACAATAGAGAAAGAAAGTTTTGTTTATTAAGTATTGAGAAATAAGCTTCAACGAAGTGTACTATTTTTGTCGAACCCTTCTCAAGATATTATTTTTTTTAGATGGATTAGAAAAGTAGTAGAAAAGTAGTCCAACTGATGGTAAGTAGCAACTGCCGCTCAAGGACATTTGTAATCCTCAGATAATACCTGTCGACCACAGATGCGTTGCTACCCCTGAGGACTAACTTGTCTCGGATAAATAAGTCTCCCGTACCACACCCTCTAAACCAGAGAACAGCGCTTAACACTGCTGTAATTAGCCAGAAATAAGTGCGGCGGTGGTGCCGCCGATGTCGAACCACAAAAGGTTCTGCCACCTTCAAAAAATACCTTCGAAAAATATCGTTTTTACCCTATTAACTTTATAAAATTACTTTCATCAATAAAATCAGTTCCCAGTGTTGTATTGTATGTTGTTGTGTTGTTATATGTTTTGTTGTTGTTGTTGTGAGTATACTCAGATGTATTAACCATTATTCATCATCAACCCATTACTATCCCACTGCTGGGCACGGGTCTCCTCAGAGTGAGAGGGATTAGGCCATAGTCCACCGCGCTGGCCAAGTGCGAATTGGTAGACTTCACACACTTTCTGAAAACTATTTTTTTTTTCAAATAACTCAAGTGTGCAGGTTTCCTCACGATGTTTTCCTTCACCGTTATAGCAAGTGATAATTAATTTGTAATAC
>DWRA01003310.1:0-12341 GCA_018250295.1 Spathilepia clonius | reverse complement strand
CGCAGTGTGATGTCCGATCGTCGACCATTTGAGAGAACGCTGCTGCCCATTCTCTCAGATTCCCAGTGGAAAGTGGGGCTGCGTCAGAGCCTCGTCCGTAAATCAGCAGGGTGTACCGCTAGCAGGTGAGGTTGACTTGGGTCCCGAAGGTGTTGGTGGGACCCCTTACACCCCTGTTGTATACAGCAAAGTAAATAAAATCCTGCAACTATATCCACTTAGGTGTGGAGAATGCAAATCAAAATTGTCGGACTTCTTGCAAAACTTAACATATGATGAGACTGAGACACTTATTTCTAATTATTAGCTATAAAATGTGCGCACACACAAAACCACACACACACACACAACATACACATAACACACGCACACCACATCTGCGTTGAACTTGTCATAGATTTAAGATGCATCTAACTTATTTCCGTTAATTGTATTTTTGTAATTGTTTCTGTAATTCTGTATATTCCTTCACTTTATTTCTGTACTCCGAGGCGGGCGTAAATAGTGGCGACACAGATTGATACTATTGCTGCTGCTTACGACAACTATCATTTGTAAAACTGTTTTTGCTTCCAAATAAAGTATTATTATTATTTAATATATATTTTTATTTTTGTACATAATTCAGAAAGCGGTTTACAGAATATACTTACCTACCAAGTTTCAACTCTGGAGTCTTAATAGTTTCCGAATAAATTGGCTGTGACATACAGAAAGACGGACAGACGGACAGACAGACATGACGAAGCTATAAGGGTTCCGATTTTTGCCTAAACCCTATTCCAGTAAGAAAAGAACTGATAATCTTTAAACAAGTTTTATTCAACCACATCTGAGAATGTTAAATCGTGTCACTTTTCAAACAAAAAAAACAGTAAATCAAAAGCTGTGCATTCCTTGAGGAACTACGATGTCCCGGCCAGGCACACATGTACATAAGATTTTTTGCGCCGGACATTAAAGATGATTAAGTACACATCTTCACCACAGTCACCAGGTTCTCTTCCATCGCGGGAATTAAAACTCGTTGCGCTTGCGGTTTGCATATTTGATGGCTAATTGCCAGCGCCACAATTACCCTGCACCCCGCACCCCGCACCCCGCACCACCCGTCGAACTCGAATTGAAATCAATTTAACTTTTCGATTGTGAACCCTATGAAAATTTCCCTTTTTTGGCGCATTGTAAAGTCATGATGAGCAAATTCGTCACGTTCGTTCATTTTTAAATTTCAATTTGTTCAAAATTATGGGTTCTGGACACATCCTTTGTTTGATTTAAACGGTTTAACTTTATGCTAAAAATGATTGTTAAATGGCGCATATAATTTTAAGCAATCACACAGTATTTAAATCATTTGGAAGAGGCCTATTGTTATTTATTTAATCAATATTTCAATACATTTCGTTTGTTATTATATTTTATTGTAAAGCCACTTATTTATTACTGAAACATTCTTAAGATATTATCGCACTACAATTGTATCTCTGATAAAATGCGAACTGTTGGTTTACATTTTCCTGTAGTACCAAGAAGTCTACATACGCAACTAGTTTATAGATAAGCTCTTCTTTCTTCATAAGAGCTATATATATATATATTTATACATAAATATAAAACCATAGGTATATGTATACATATATAGAAGCTGTTAGTTTTTATTTAGTGATTTCGATTTTGAACAGACACTATTTCATATAAATATTTCATTGGTGTTTACGATGGTGCAAGAAGGACGAGGGTAGAGATTTACGTTTAAGTTTCGGTGGAGCTTAGTTTAGGTTAGCTTTTTAAATTATTTTCTGCTTTTGAGTGACACAGACGTTGGCTTAATTTTTTGTTAAAAATATTGTTATAAATACACTAACATATGCAGCATATATTATGTTCGTAGCATATCCGCGAATAATGTGTCTTGGTTCCACACGTAACTAACGCGGTGCCAGTTTATATAACTTGAATGCAATACGTAAACCACTTAATTTATGGAGTGGTTAAAAACTTTTAATTTATTAAAACACCACAAATTACGTGGATCAGAATTTACCGCTGAAACTTTAAATCTCAGTTTTCCGAAGAATATTACATACTAACGACTGCCGCCGCACGATTTTATTCCGCGTCGGAAGATCTATACGTTCGGTGGAATATCATTAAAAATATATTGTCATATCTTTTGATTACGCAAACGATTATTGTTTTACACGTTTTACCATAAAATATCATGAAGGTATCGAAGAGATTTATAGGTTAGTGCGAAGACGAATTCACCTCTTTAAGACTTTAGATATAGTAAGGAAAAAGTTGTTGCTAGCATCTGATTGGCTGCTGGCCAATCAGTTGCTAGCATGCATTTGAAAATAAGTTCTATAATTTGTATCTGAAAGAAAACATGACAAAGCAAGTCAAGTGAAAAGTGTAAGAAGACAAGTAGTAAAGTTGTGTACCGGCGATGTTGTCGAATTGACTGGAGTTTATAGTACACGTCCTTTTCATAATATATTTATTAAAAGGACGTTTACTATAAACTCATACATTTTTCCCATTAGTGTATATAAAGTCGCGCGCAGATGAGCGGAAGCGCAAAAAGGCATCCGAACTCATTCATGATCTAGCGCTTCGCAAAAACACTAATGACGTTCTCGTGCGCGAGCTTAACGTAATCCTTACGAGAGTTCTAGCAGTAGATACTCACCATCAATTAACGGTGTTCTTCACACGTTGCATGATGTAACAAGTCATTAAATATTAAGTTACAAACGTGCCATGGGAGGAGAAGAAAGTTAAATCATACTTTTTGAAAGTAAAGCCGGCGGATTGCTACGTGATAATGTGACGGTGCAGATACTTTCTAAGCTTCATTTATATTATTCCGTTTAGGCGTACTAAAAATGTATTTAAACTCACAGGATTTCATACTTCATTTAAGGAGTTCGTATGTAGCAGCAGTTGTCACGCCTATTTCTATTCTGCCAGCAATGCTCTACGCAGCAGTGAGTTAGTGACTGTTAAACATCCAGTGAAAACTTGCCATTGCATATTTGTGCTCTGAGGTTACATGGTCACTCAGGGAAGGCTTGACTTATTCCATCAACTTTTTTTCAATTGAAACAAATAGAAAAAAAAATTGAAAAACTGTCAAAACAGCGAGGCGAGGCGTACGCTCGCAACAAACGAGCAATGGAGCGAAGGTCAGGGCGAGGCGGAACAAAACTATTGGAACAATCTTTTGTTTGTTCCTTCGCCGGCGGGAACAATGAGGAACATTGTTTTGGATAACGGAGCCGCCGGCAACAATCGCAGATAATGATCAAGTGGTTTATTCAGTCCCGACGAAGATTCTCGACACTCCTTTTCATTGTTTTAACTAAAAAAACCCAAGCGTTGAAGGTAATTGCTGGCTTATATACTCCAGAGAATCTTTAATAATGCAGACAATAACAGAATATCTTATTCTTAACAGTAAAACAAAGGGTACCTTAGTACATTAAGAATATATTTGATACGCAGTTTTGTAGCGTCCATGTCTTTATGGTTGTAAATAAGAAATTGTCGTGAATTCCATACGTTTTATATAAAATTGTAATTAAGTAAATTAAAGGACTAGATAAAACTAGGGGTACTTATTATACAGTTTTTCAAAGTATCGAAGAGGTAAAGTAACAGCTATGAAACTATGAAACCTTCGTTTGTTATCTTTAACCATTCAGCTCATCGTGAACTCGCTTACTAACCTTCGTACTCAATACAAATTTCTGTAATAGCGACTTTTAGTAATCCGGTAGTTATAGATGATAGATAACACTTTATTTGGCTGTGGAAGCTTGGCGTGCTCCGCGGCGCTTACCGGCCCGAGTCTCGGCCGCTGCGCAAATTACACGGAACAAGGTCTCTATTACAGGCGGCGATGTGAGCGCGGCATGCGACGCCCGGCGGCCGCCGCACGGCCACCACACGGCCACCACACGTGCCATTTGCGGCCGTTAGCGCGCCACTAATAACACCACTTGGAGACTATTTTATAGAGCGCGACACGTATGATTACGAGTGTGTTTTATGATTGCCATAATTCAATTCCTTTCACTTATTCAGCAAATAGGCATGGCGTTTTTTCTCGGCGATAACATCATGGCGCTCGGCCGGCGCGGGAATTTGCGGTAAGTTTCTTATGAGCCATTAAGGAACATTGTGTTAGCTACTTGCCCGATACACTTGCACATAGTTGTAGTCAGTTAAGCTATAGTTTTTATAATAAGTGTTGCGAATTTGATGGATATGAAATGTAACATACCTTTACCTGTTAACATTGTTACACTAATAGTAAGCGAGATTATTTTTAGGTGAATGTACGCGCATTTAGCTTGGATATAATTGAATACATATTTTTATCATATAGGATTGTAACTTGATTAAAGCCGTTATGTAATTTGTCATATCTTATATATTTCCATACAATCAGTTGAGAACAATCTGTACGTGAAACGCTTTCTCTTTGGTAGTCAATTTTGATCGGACCTGTTCAGATTGTGCACCGCAATTAAATCTATTTGTGTCTTGTAACTTTCGATGTAATTCAACTACTTAAACAAAGAGCATATCGCAGAGCGGCGCGCGTACCCGATGCATTCACCGCGAAGAGCACATGCACACTCCATTGATCACGGCTTGTTATTGTTTACTGGGATTTTTTTCCTGGTGTGATATTGTAGTGTAACCGTCTACAATTGATCTACAGTTAGGGTGACAGCAAGTTTACGGTTTTGGAGATTAGCAGCGGCCGCAGGTGAGCACTGTAGCCTGACCCACCCATAGTGACGGCAAACCCCAGCTGTACGCGAGCCTCGCATTTATGCGCTTGAAAATATAATTTTAATCGAGTTAAAACTGTACAGTGTAGAGGCGTTGCCAACTTTTTATTTGTAAACGCCGGACGAATATTTTACTCGATTAAAATTCTGTTTAAATACCTAAATAATATTTTTCACCAGTGCTCCCTGAACTGTTCCGCAATAAAAGTTTATGATTCTGTTATCATACTGTGACATCGACATTTATTTATACATTTATCGAAAATCTATTGTAAAATTCGATACAAAAGCAGATACTTCGTTGCGTCCAAACGTATAGCATTATGTTAGGCATTACTCATGTATAGTAATAGCCACTTGCAACTTCTCCGATCACAAGTTGTCTTTGTTATACGTTACGTAATGTGAGAAGTAATAAAAAAGTCATGTGAGTTTATATATATACATAGTTCGGTGCGGACTGCTCGCGCGGTCACTGCCCGCGGGGCGCCTGCGGTGTCGGTACCACAGTTTGCGGACTTACGCGCACTCACCCTCACTGTACTGTTGTTAGCAGTGTCGTTAAAAAGGAGAAGTTAAAATTTTATGCTCTCATTTCTCTATTATAAAGAAAAAATCTACTGACTGGCTTCTTGATAGGATATATTCACTATTGTCTGTGGATATTTGCAACAGAGAATGTTACAAATACGCATTTATATTATATTTTAAAATAAAATAGAAAGGATGAAATGTATTCGTTTCGTTTCGATAACTTATTCTTTTTTATTGCATATTCGGCGATGATTTACAACAAATACATAATTTTCATTTGAATTGACTTAAGTCAAACGCCATTAAATACGGCTGGTTTCACAGGAGGATTCACATCGCAGAAATTGAATACTTCAAAATAAGATATTCGTGCGTTCTTTATTTGTTTTATTTTTAATTTAGAGATCCTGAAATCTCGTTTATCATGTGGCGACTTCTACTCATCAAGAGATAGGGGATTCTGAATTTCACTATCGAAGTTTTTTCATCACATCGTGTATGTACAAGCACCGAACTGAGACTACCGGAACACGGCCGCTAGCCGAGCACGATCACCTAGCCCGGCGGGAGATGTCCCTTTGCCAAAATTCATTTTTTTTAACTTGTAGGCAAATAACTTGCAATACTCACATTTCATGAAACCTTGCACACGACAATAGCGTTACCTATTTGCTGTGTATATTGCGTAGATAAGTAGTCTCCGAGTGGAGTTGCGTCATTACGCGACCGTTATCTTAGTTGCGTGATAGTTTGCGACGCTCCGCCTCCGCGGTGGCTGGCCGGCTGGCGGGCTTGCTTCTTTTAATGCATTATTTCCGTCAAAATAATAAAACGCTCGCATGTTTTTTTATGTACTTTCAAAGTTGCGGCGGCACTTTATGCTCTGGCAAGAAAATTTGAACAATAAACTTACTTAGGATTTGCTTGCGACAAAAATATCCTATAGGTAATCCACCACGTGCTTACAATGTGGATGTTACCTCAGGCGCGTGGCAGTTGCGGCTCTCGGGAAGTGTTGCGAAGAATTTATTAATTTAGTTAACCGTTAAATAAGACAATTAAATAAGAATAATTGAAGAACAGGATATGTCAAAATATGAACAAAAACAATATTAATTTAAATAACTATTCATGGTTTGATGCACATCGACACTGAACTAATGCTATACAAATGTAATGTTCATAAACGCCGGAAATTATAATAACAAGTATGTTTTTATTACATTTTGCAATTTAATATTTTATACCCCAACCCTGCGGTGGCTACTTTCCATCTATTACACGGTTAGAGTACGAAATAAAAGTAATTAAAAGAAAAACAACACAATGAAAATATTTAAAATTTAAATATAAAGTCGTTACTGTTTTCAAATTGTTCCTGTGTACTAATAACCGAGCTAAAATAATGACGCCGGAAACGCCGCGCTCATAAACATCTGTTAACAAAGAACTCACAAAGGAAACAAACGGAAAGTTCCGCCGCTGCTCCCGCGGGACCTCCCTCATTTTGAGCCGCACAGCACTAACTGATATGACTATAAAAATATGCTTATTCTTCATAACTATGTATATAAGGAACATAACATCAGCCTGACTTTACTATTAGTCGTAAATTGTTTATGTAAATATTATTATTTGCTATATTTTCCAAGGCGTAAAATAATTATAATAAAAGAATAAACGGGCAAATATTTTCATTCGTCTCTCAACACATGTACACATGTCTAAAGTGACACGGCAAATAACTATTACTGAACTGGTTTATGCTTTTAAAAAACATTACGAAACCCAATAAAATTTAACAAAAAATCAATTGGGATAATTTTGTTTCAACAAAGTTCGTTACAACAAAGAAACGAAAATGATGATGAGGGGAGTTTTCGAACATCTGTTAACCTGAGCCCGAGCGCTCACAAGGCACACAGGTCACGCGCTCACAACCAAAGCACGACGAAGTTCCGCTGCTCCTCTGCAGTGTTTTTCTCAATTCTCAGCCAGGATTACGGAATCTCGACCCTCGCGCGGTTTGTTGCTCTTCAGCACTTCCCAGTACGTCTCCAGTTCTGTTATTTTATTTAAAAACAATCGATCAGTTTTACTTTTGGGCAATTCTTTAAAGATCTTCGCGAAAATAAATGGCTTTTTTTGAAATGTTATGGTATTAGCTTAATTTGAGGTAAAAATACCGCGTCAAATATGGCACAAGATCAAGTCGAAAAGAAAATACTGCGTGATTTTTCACAAAATAAAAAAGAGCGGTGGGAGTATGGTTGTTAATTTGGTGTTAACTGCGAATAGCATCGTACGTACAGGATATATTCACTCGTATTTATTTTACAACTTTCATACGTGTCTAGTATAAATAATAATGAAAGACTTTATTATTGTACAATTGAATTTGCACCTTTAACACACTTTTCACCTAAATAATATCACGAAAAAACAGTACATAAAAATTATAGATATTTTCATAATACTTAAAATGTAAACTGTATATTTTTATACGTGTATATTTTACAGTGCTAAATAATTACGTATGCGCCAGAAATCTATTTAAAAATTATCATCATCATTATCTCGAGCGCTTCGCAATCACTAACACATAAGGTCGTTTATACACGGAGAAATATATGGTGCAATATTTTATTTATCGAGTGCGGGCGCCAGGTTCGCGGCAGATTTATGTCGTATTGTGACGCAATTGCGGGGAAGCGCCCGTTTTGTTCACGTTTATTCAAGAGATGTACAACTGCATGTAGGTCACAGGCTACTGCTGCAACCCGCCGTTTTATGAAATGCCCAATATTCTATATTCAGCTTTGAAACGTGTCACTCTGCTTTGCTGTAGTTTCTAAGGTGGAACACGGGTTGCCGGCATCACAATCAGATGAGCTGAGCTGATGTTGTGCTCTTCCTGTCTACTTATTCCGTATTATATTAAGGTGGATAGATAGATGAAAGCTTTATTTTTTAAGTTATGCCCAATGCAACGTATTTAACATATAAAATTTCTTTGTTCATTGAATTTGAATTATTTTGTTACTTATCATGTCCTATACTTAAATTGAAGATGTTCAATATAATTTTGCCGCGAACAGCCTGGGATTTTACAAAATAACGCCTTATATTATTACCTACTTTGATTTGTCTGCTTGAGGGCTAATCATGAAATAGCAAATGTAAATTTAATGACCAAATGTTATGGTGTTAATGACTTTCATGTCTAGATAAAGTAAATGCCTGAAAGAGCACCAACTATGTGTTTGAGAGATGCTGGCGTTGTAGCTCGCACAAAATGTATGTAGTAGAATAGTAACTATGACTTATGCGAGACTGCGCAATAATATTTATAGAATACGAAAATGTTTAAGACATATATGACATATAAATGGCTTTAAATGTATGTACATTAGAAAAATGTCAAGTAACGTAACAATTTTGTCCAGACGTGTTTACCAGATCATGTGATTTCAGCTTTTTATTGCTGGATCAGTGTCGTCTCTATATGGAAGGTCTACGTGTAAAAATATAACTTTGTAGCAAGTTAATGTATTTACGTGCAGGTGGGAGCCGAGCGACAGTGCAACTTCCGATGCTGACGGCAGTCGAGCTCACGTCAAAAGTGCTTTTTGTACACATTTAAGACGTCTCGTCTTTTACACAGAAATTTTCACGGCTCTTAACCTCGCTCTCAAATAGCGCACTGTATAAGTCTTACTTTTTTAAGATTCAAGCGACACTTAGATCAAAGCTAAAACTAACTACGTTACAGTATGTTTACATATTCGGTAATGACGGCCTACTCCGCATATTAATGTAAAGGTTGCTTGAAGTTTTACGGAAATGTTGGAACTGCTTGAAGTTTTGCGATCTAAGGACAATATCAGATCTTTATCATTAACATCCTTAAAGTGTTATTTATGTGTATATTTTTAAATCCATATTTTAAAATGCTTCTGCACTTTAATAGATACGATATCAGATTTATAACAAATTTGTGAGGTAGTAGAAGGCAATACTGTAGTACTCCAAGTACATCAATTGTTCAAACATTCGCACATTAATTATTATGAATAGTAATATGAAAATCATGAATAGCGAAGTCAATTGTTATTTTATATGTTAACATAATGTATGTGCATAGATTGTCCATGAAAAGCTTCGTTCCACCATAATGAGTTCAAACGCGAATGGACGTCAAAAGGTTGTTTAATCGAACAATTAGCCCAAACTGCAGCTGAGACAGCGCTGCGTGGCGCGGAGCTGCGTCACGCGGAAATTACTGTATGAGCTCGCTTGTCCCGCGGATACTAAAGGTCCCGTTTGAAATGTAGCGGTGTGGCGTCGAGTTATACTCAAATATGCACTTTGATAAAAACTTTTACAGTGTATTCGTCCCCGACGCGCCGCGACGCGCGTCCGGAGCTGCCGGTACCGGCGTCATTTTTTACGACAAAATTCCCGCGTTTATCGTCCCCCTTAGTGCTCGTGTTTTGCTTAAGTAATACGACGGAGGTGACGGTAACGTTTTTATAAGTAGAAAAGTCAATATTATTAAAACTAACATTCGTCAATCTTACCACGAAGAATAATATTTCCTGGCTGATGTATTTTTGTGTATTGAGCATTGTTTTTTTATGTGATGGAAGTAGAAAACGAGTGAGCAGTCTACCTGATAGCAAGTGGCTACTGTATACTTTAGCCTTTAGATATTTGTAATCAATCCCAGATAAGATTTGAGTCCTACTCAGGTAGGACTGGCGGGTCGAGCTCAGGGTCGACTACAGATGTATACTATCCCTGAGCACTAAGTTGGAATGCCTTGGATGAGTATGTTACCATTACCACACCCTTAAACCAAAAATAGCAGCACCTAAAACTGCTGTTAGGTAGAAATAAGTGTAACGAGGATGCTGCCGGAATCGAACTATAAGAGTTATTTTCGCTATCAAATTACATGGTCGAGGTAGGTTAGTACTAAGTTTGGAGGTAGTAGAACCCTTTGCGGTTCGACTCCGGTGGCACCACTGCCACAGCTATTACTGTCTAATAACAGCAGTGTTAAGTGCTGCTGCCTTCTGGTTTGAAGGGGTAGTCATCAGGGATAGCAAGGCGTCAGTGGTCGACTTCAGGCAGGCGTATTAAGTCGTCTCAGGTGGATTACATATGCCCATAGGCGGCAGTTGCCACCTACGTGATCGTTTGCTAATCTATCATATAAAAAATATGTAATATGAAATGTATATAGTCATTTATATACTTTTAAATAAAATAAATCGCAAACAGGCGATATTTTAGACAACAATGAATTTTGTTCCTGTCCCATAATAAAACTATATATTTTTATAGAAATTGTCTTGTCACATTCTATTCTCGCTACTTCACGAGATAATCACAATGATGAGCTTAAGAAACAAGTATGTTTAGAAATGATTGTACGATAGACGTAACGGCGGCTAGTTGGGTTAGTTCTTGTTAGCCGCCGCTATAAAACTTTATTTTGGGGAAACATCTAAAGGAATGCACCGGAGCGCGCATAACGTAAGAGCGGGCGGCGGCGGGAGCGCGACCACCTCACGACCGCCTCACGACCGGCCGCGGACTAACTATCCGGTCAATGGCACTTTAGTTATCGTAGCTCTCTAGCTAATGACCCAGTCGATATGTTTAATCGTCAATCTATTACGTTCTCACCCACAAGCGAGGTTCTTTCTTTCGATGAAAGACGTGTGGGTCTTGTCCACTGTGGTGTTAAGTGTAGATTGCCAAACTCCATAAATATTTGCGAATACTGTAGAGCACTGCTCCATCGCTACTTAAATATACTAATTGGACACAAGCTAGAGCTCGTATCCCTATTATAATCAATCTGAACTGCAGTTGTTGAGTAATATGTTTCAGGTCAACCCCACTTCCCGGAATAAAAAGGATAAAAAAGGTGTTGGCATTGGAATTAAATATTATTTACCTATATCACTTAATATAAAATAAAAGCATTACTTATGATAAGTATATATCGAGATTAGGAGTGACCAACACTTACTTAAATGTACTGCTAAAGATGTAAAGTACGAGTAGGCGCTGCGGTTACCTGAAAAAGAAAATTTCTTGTTAAAAACGTACATACAAACGAAATGATTACAATACATACAATTGTATCAATAAAAAACCACGGTGTGATCGTATTCTCTAAGAGGTACTTACAAACGGTTTACTTTCAGGTATATTTGGAAACAAAGCGCGTCGAATTACTTCGTCGTTGAAATTCTAGAATTAATAAAGTCCTCTAACTGTATTATAAGATTCCAGTATGAAGCGAGCAAGAGCACTTGGTAGTACGTGGTCACTGCTGTGCACATCCGCAATCTATTCCATATTGAACAGCGGCTCAACCTGAAGACCGGTTCAAATGCGCGTCCACTCTTGAGGACTTAGATAGTTGCTTTATGCGTAAGCTGGCATTCACACCCTTCCACTGAAATGCAAGGACTGCTTTACACAAAAAATAGATGTCATGATGATACTTTCCCGATCCTTGCATGCTAGTTCTAGCACCTTTCAAAATACCAAGAAGCTACGAAAAAATGATCTGATCTACAATAATATTATACATTTATTATTATAATAATATTATACATTATATTATACCCGTGAAGGCCACTACTGCTGACGGTGGGCGGGCGCCGACTACCCACCCCGTACGTCGTTGACAGTCGTCGCAGCTTACTGTCGCTTGTGTAATACCTTCCTTATGACCACAGCAAACCAGTTGAACAGCTCCAATAACGCACGGCGTTAATTGTCCCTTACTCACTCACTGCGTTATTGGTAGACGCGACGGGTAAATGTAACAATATGTTTAGTACGTGCCATAGCGAGTAAAGAGTTTTAAATTTGGGTGTAATTAATACCTTGTTTAACATAAAAATCAAAATCAAAATCAAAATATTTTATTCAAAGTAGATCCTTTACAGAATTCTTTTTGAACGTCAAGATTTT
>DWRA01003309.1:0-12342 GCA_018250295.1 Spathilepia clonius | reverse complement strand
ATCCTCCGTCACTTATTCAAGGTGATTTATATGCCAACAGGGTAACTATTAACCTCTTTAAGCCTGTTGGTATGTAGATCTATATTAGTGGCCTAACTTACCTCGCCGGAGAAGGTATGATGGTGGTGAGAATTGGCGACATAACTGTATCCTGAGGGCTGTTCGTCCATTTAGGATTAAAGAAAAAGAAATATTAACTTCAGTCAAGAGAGAATTATAAATAGGTATAGATCCGAGTTTACTTTAAAACGTTTCTTTAAAATATTTTCTGAAATTCGATTCCTAGTATTACAAAAGAATTCTAGTACAACAATTTCCTAAAATTTAATTAAATAATTTTAAGTAAATTGATTAGTATAGTTCAAAAGGAAAATATTATCTTTAAAAAATACTAATTTTCACGTTTGTAGTGTATTTTTAATTATTTAAAATTTGAAATATTCTCTATTTAAACATTTAAATTAACTTCCATAGTATATTTCTCATTTTTTCTATTATTCAGAATTATTACTTTGGGCAAATAATATCATGAGTTTGAATGAGGTTAACAGATCAATCAAGATTGGCCTAACTTACCTCGCTGGAGCAGCTGTGATAGTGGAGACAGTTTCCGACGTAACTGTCTCTTGGTTGCTGCATTTGGAAACGTTTATAATATTAAGCGCAAATTAAGAGATGAATATTGACAAAGTGAGCATATTTTTACTCTGTATGTTATAAACACTACCGGTGAACGTAAATTCAAACTGAATTGTTCTTTATGTTCGACAAATTTACGGAATTATCTTGTACAACTTTTATTGAACATGCTATTCATATAAGCTAGTTTTAGACTGGCCTAACTTACCTCAATGGCGCAGCTGTGATTGTAGAGACAGTTGGCGACGTAACTGTCTCCATAGAGCTGCGTTTCCAGATGGATTTTAAAACATAATTTTTAGAATTAAAGCGCAACCAAAGAGATCGTTTTTTCGAAAATAAATTTTACAGTTAATCTCGCAAAGATGGCAAAACAGTGTAAGAAACGTCAACAAAAATTAATTTCCATTTAACGGATACGAAATAGTACATATTGAATTGATTTAGGTAAAGTCCCGGCTTGTCGTATCACTATGGTCCTAAGTTTGGATCTATAGGTATTAGCTTACTTACCTCGCTGGGGCAGCTATGATAGTGGAGACAGTTTCCGATGTAACTGTCTCCTGAGAGCTGCGGTTCCGGTCGAAATTAAATACAAGTAGTGTTAATAATCTTAAGCGTCAATTAAGACAACATTGAAAATTATTGACTTTCCCAGAAGGAATTAATGTTTTAATTTATAATTATGATTTATAGTCGTTATCGTGGACGAAGTAACTGAGGTATTTTATTTTAAAGTTTATTAAATCCTATAATCACCGAATTTATTCAAACTAAAATTAAAGAATTAAATTTGTTTACAATATTTCTGTTTAAAGCCCCACGTGCAAGGATTATTTTTATATAATGTATATTTACAAACAAATGTTACTTGTAATGGTCTCATTATCTAAAATAAGCTACATGTATTTTATATATGTTTTTTAAATGCTAATTTGCAAAACAATCCCTCTACATAAGCTCTTCTAAAGTTTTTTTACTAATAATATCGCCTAAAAACTATAAGTTTTCAAACATTTTACAACAGATCACTAAAGGAGATCTAATAATATTACGAGAATCTATAAGGTGAGTATAATGCAATGAATATTTGCGCAGTAAACATGAGAATTTGAATAATTATACCAAATTATATTAATAAAATTATAATTAGAAAAGTTTATAAGGTTTAAAGAAGTGTTAATTTTATCGACTTTCTACATTTATGTGATTTGCTTATTTTGACGGACATGTATAACGTTTGTAATGAAATAGAAAAGAAAATTTTTCTAACTGATGTCAATACCCCATCGGGTTTCAAGAGGCTAACTTACCTTGCAGGAGCAGCTATGATAGTGGAGACAGTCGCTGACATAACTGACTCCGGGGAGCTGCTATTCCAATTTGGGGTTAAAAAGGAATGTTTTCAATACTAAAAGCCAATAAATAAGTAATTTAGTAGTTTTCTTTCGTTGGATTATAAAGGATTTAAAAATGTTATTCATCATCCGTAATGGGAAAAAATGCTATTTAACAAGATGACCTAACTTTGAAGCTTATTAAAATTAATACTCATTAATACCTCAACAATACAAAATTGTACGTAAGTTAAGACGCGGCATAAAAAAATACATTTCACAACCTAATAAAGATATTTGTGTGAGCTCGCGCCCAGCGATATCCGTTTATTTCCTAAACGTAAACAAACATAGAATAGCCCGCTTTTTGCGGGAAAGTTGGTTTACAAGCACCGTAAACTCGTGTAAATATATTATCTAGATTAATGCGTAATAGTACGATATACATAATTGTATAAGTACAAGTGTAATATATTATGAAAAATTGAAATTATGAATTTATAATTTTCCTGTTCGGAAAATGACCTACCTTTCACGACACTCAAATTACTTATGTTGTATTTCTTGTTCGCTTGTCTCGGTCGATTTTCTTTATTCTTACCGACAGCGTTCGATATATTAATATGTTAGTTTAGTTAGTATTAAAATTTGTTACTCGAAACGTGCAACAGTCAAACAAAAAAACCTTTAAAAATACGAATTGCCAAAATTATTTAGTGTGTTAGTTAATAGACAAATTAGTTTATTAATATTTATAGATCGATTTTGTAATGCGGAAAATATCTGAGCTTAAGCTTTCCTACAAATGTTAGTTTATTTCCAATCGGTTTGAACGAGCGAACTTACCTGGCTGGAGCAGCTGTGATAGTGGAGACAGTTTCCGATGTAACTGTCTCCAGTGAGCTGCTGTTCCGAATAGAGTTAAAATATAATTAAGCGCCAATTAAACGGTACTTTAAAATTAATTTAGAATAAGAAGATTCATTACAAGTTTCCGTTAAGCATAGTAATCCAATAGCGACTAAGATATTAGAACTAAAGTCACGCCAATACCAAAATTAGCTTTTATCGTTCAACCGAATAAGGGTAATCTCCTGTTATAGCTTTACTATTCCGTAGCGGTGGGTTAACTACCTACCAGGTTTAAACATGCTTTACATGCTAGACTGAAAGTGGGACCGAACTTACCTCGCCGGAGTCGCCGTGATCGTAGCCACCGTAGCCGAACTAGCCGCCTCGACCGTGCTGTGATTACGGTTGAGATAAAATATCACGTTTAGAATAGCCAATTTATATAGTCTTAACACGGTCTAAATAGGTAAATTATAGCTACAGCAAACAGAAAATTAAGTAAAATTAATCTGCTCAGCTAATGGTGAAATGAGTTAATGAAAATCACTAAAATTGATTAATTGCTGTTGCGGTGGTGTAACAATCTCTAACGTGGTCAAGCATACAACAATTGTTTACCTCGCTGGAGTAGCTGCGATCGTGGACACAGTAGCCGATGTGGCTGTAGCAATGGAGCTGATCACACCAACTGGTTCCACAGTCTTAGCCGTTGGAGATGTCATCGGTTGCGGGGCCTTGGAGGTACTCGGTGTGGAACCACCTGAACCTGAACAAAAAACGAAGTATAAACTTAAGTAAGCACTTATTTTATGATTATCTGTTTAGTTGCAAGACTTCTTGACGTTAATTTTAACAATCTTCGGTTAAATATATTATTAATACAATCCAAATAAATATTTATCAAATTTGTTACATGTTTCAAACATATTAAAGACTACTTCACTACACAACTCAATCTAGGACCTACATTGACCAATAACACGATACTGCAAATAAACTGTTCAGCTACAAGAGGTTTTAACATGTCACTGCACTTGTATATTGTTTGGTGACAAATGTGCATGAATAATTTCGCAGTAGGATACAACTGTCCATCCTATGAGATCAGAGGGTGTGGTACAACACCAGGAATGGATAAATTGATGTCAAAAAAATACATAGAGCACGTAATTAAACAATATATTACGCTCACATTTACCACTTGGCCCGGCTACCGGTTCCATGGAGTGCTGCGGGGATGGCGCAGGGGTGCTAGCCTTGCTGCTGCCACCGTCGCCAGTGGACGAGCCTCGGCGAGCAGGCGATTGCTTCTTCTTGTCTAAACATTCAACGTCACCACTAAGTCAATATCACCAACAAATATAATACTGATCAACATTTAGTACATGACAGAAAATAAAGAAACGCACAACATTGCATTAATATGTTCACAAGTCTGATAGGAAATAAAAGGTACAGTGAAAAATTTCATTCACCAGAAAATCTATCACTCGAAGCGCTCTAGCGGTTTTATCACAAAATCCACTAGTTAACCAACCCCAAAACTGGTGTAATACATACATATAATGTGCAATTCGATCTATTTGATAATTGACTTGTTGGAGTTCGCGATATGTTTTAGTTACAAGAGGAGTGAATTGATATTTGACTTTCAGCTAATACAAATTCTTAATTTTCAGTTTACTTGATGTGGTAGTAAATTGTTATGCTATTTGTTTTCTGGTGAACTAAATTAATTGTTTCAAAATATGAAAAGCTTGTGCGGTAAATAATGATGCCAAGAAATTGCAAGAATTTAATCGGAAACCAATATTAAACAATGAAATATGGCCTGAGGATGAAAAGGAAATGGTACTAAAGATTCTGAAAAAAACACAGTGAAAAAAAAAGATTAATTAGTAACCATTTTGCACTCACTTTTTCGCCAATGGGCTTTAGCATAAAAAATGCAATAAATTCATTAAATCATTTTCAATTTTTTAATGCTTTAAGTATAACAAAGAGTCGATTATCCGAACTAATTGAATATACATGAACAGGCTGTTTCAGGTATAAAGCTTTTACTGTATACACTTTATGAGCGAAATTCAAAATCGGCTTAATACAGTGCAGCTTCGATTCGCTGAGTTAAAGAGCTGTCAAGTCTTCCAAATGTTACTTTACAATAATTAATTGACTGATTTACGCTCTTCCCATATCCAACGTTAAAACTAAGATCATATAAAGCAAATGGTACAATACACAAAAATTACCCTTTAGATTTAAAATTATAATCAATATATGATCATATAATATTCATATTTCAGAAAAAGTTATTAACAGAGATCATTTTTTTATTTTTTTTTCTTCATGTTTTTACAAGGCAGTTTCAATACACAAACTGATGATCAACGAGATGAGATAGGAGAGTTCGGATAATCGACTTTTTAACGTATTTACAATCTAATTTACAGGGTACACGGAAATTTCATTCGCCACGATTCATCCACAGGTTCAAAAGTTAGAAACAACTACATATTATATACAATATTTTAATTCTGATAGACATTATTTCCATATTACCATAATTAAATTTATAATAATTTATACCTTGTGGATTTTAAAAATAAATTCTTTCTTATGTCGGTTACATTAATAACATACATTTTAATTTGCCCACTCATGTTCATACTTATTAAATACACATTTCTTAAACACTGATATTTTTAATTGCTGTAAGATTATTTTACAAAAAGCTAAATTTTCTGTGTACCCCGGCCAAGTAATAAGTGTAATGCAATACATAAAATTATCATACAGGATGTCCCTTAAAATCATTTGCAATTTTAAGCTTATTTCACTTTATTATTAATAAATTGCATTTTCATTTATTTTATTCAGGCAATCCAGGCAGGCATCTTACAGAGAAGTGGCCTAAATTTTCAAGTAATATATGTAACACAAAGAGTACACATACCATAATCCTTAATAATTACCATCCCAAATTATCTGACACCTTAATTTATAGTAATTATTTTTTTATATATTGTAGAAGTTGCAAAAAAGCATGAAATTCACTTCATAGTAAATAGCAAATGCCGCCAATGGACATCTGCCATCAGTTCCACACAGAACACACATAGAATAAATAAATAAAATTCTTTACATAGAATTCACTTTACATTATTACGCTGTAATAGCAGAAATTGGTGTAGTGGTGGTGCCTCCGGAACCGAAACACAAAAAGTTCTACCTTATTCTAAAGCGTATTTAAAACACTAGAAAAACATTTTAAAAAAATGATGATGAACAGTAAATAATAACTTACCGTTTAGATTCATACTGGGATATTCGTCAAGTATTGTAGTATGAGACTTTGAATTATTATTAATAATTCAATTTAAATCTCAATAGAACCTAGCAGCTATTCAGACTAGCACTTTTAGGGGAAGCCAAGGACTGACTGAACTTCTTTCCACAACGTTTTTGGTTGGTAATATATTACATACACAATAAACGAAAAAGGTAACAATGTATTTGTAATTGTGTATTGTATAAGGATTAAAGGTGTTCAAATTGACGTCTTATTTATCATCCCCGCGTGGCGGAGCGGCCTCTATACTGGTCTTAGACACAAAGGGTTCAGAGTTCGATCCCCGACCAGATATATCTAAACGATGAATTTAGATTTCTGTTCTGGGTCTGGGTGTTTGTGTAACCGTTTTTTATATATCCATGGCTCCCACTACACAGGAAAAATTATAGTGCGGAGCTGTGTTTGTCGAAAGCGTTATATATTGTTACTACTATCAAAACTCCCAGCTCATATAATATCCGATCAACATATGAAATAATCGTATAACACCACAACCAAGTAAATAATTGTGTACTTAGCAGTTACTATAGCAATCAATGATATTATCTACGGCTATTGTCTTAAAAAGCTGGTTGCAAGGGTACTAAGTTTATATAGATTCAATAATTATAAGCAACTAGTGAATTCTAATCGAGGTGAAATGAAAACTTATGTCGCTGGCGGATGATACGAACGCTTGTGCATATATCTGTGCATCAAATTTCTTCGGAAAACTTGAGTGCTAAGCAAGTGATTGAATATGTTTAAATAAGTGCGTAATGTACATATACCGACTACTACGCATTGTGTACGAACGATATAAGTTATGTCTCTTATCGTACCACAGGATCTGTCTCTTATAGATACAATTCTTATGGAAATAAGAATGAATTTATTTCAATTCTGTGTCGTTGAAAACTTAGGTCTCTAAGCATTGCGTATATTAAATAATTACATAAACACGAAGATGTCTTAACTATTAAATTGTTATGAACAAAGTAAAACATTGATTAATTCTGAAAAAAAAATATTAAGCTATGATTTATTCTGCTTTGTAAACATATTTATCCGAGGCATTCCAACTTAGTTCTCGCATCTGTAGCTGAGTTTAAGGTTTTTTTGGTGTCGATTATAGATGTCCATGAATGGCAGTGACCATTTACCATCAAGTGGATTGCATGCTCATCTGCTACTTCTACTCGTTTCTCTGCTAGCATTAGTTGATTTTTTTGCTACATTATATTGTCTTAAAAGCACATGTCCTTACAGCCATTTATTGAACATCCTGTATGATTACTGCAGTTACCTCAATGCTTTCAATTTTAATTTATATTTTCATGGATTTTTTTTCATATTTTTCGAATATATTAAATGTATAACATAGTCGTAATATTTATTATAATAACAATAAACGTACATAAATTAATTATTAATTGATAATGCGTAAACAGTAATCGCATACAAACAATATAACATGCCCATGCCGCAAATAAAATAATAATTGATTGCAGGGATACAAGGCGACTTCAGATGCATTCAGGAATATAAAATGAAGTCGCGCAGATGCATAGGTACACATAAAATAGCAAATAGCAATGCTGCTTTTGGAAAAAAAAACCTTTCTTGTAGCAAAGTCGATTAGAGGCCAAAATATTAAGACAATAATGGTAGAATTTAGGCTTAGTCCAATCTTACTATTACTGAAATTTTGTAATGCAGGGTAAATATCTCTATATGCGCAGAATGCACAGAAATTATTTATTACCCCTAATAAAAAATCTAATTGTATATAATTATGTATGCAAATTCAATTTTATACCACACTTAATTTTCAGCTGGTATTTGACAAAATTATACAGTCAAAGTAAAACGTCGGTTAGTATCTTCATACAAACCGTCGTGGTGTCTTTTGTTGTAACAATCTTTACATCTGGCACGCGTTCTATAATAAGAACCACATGCTGTTTTATATGCAAACGACCCCACAACAATGGCCCTAGGTCACACACATATCGTGCCACTTATCTAATTTACAATTGTGAAGCTGTATCCTATCTGATTGAATCAACTGTCTTTTGTATACTAACGAATTCAATGTGTCAACAATAGCGTGACTTTTATACAATTGTTACCCACTGTTGTGCTGAGAGGCGTACAATATGAAAAGGTTGAAACTTCAGTTCGTTTCAATATATATTCAAAAATATATTACCAAACTCAAAAGATTTGATAATAGATGTCTTTAATGACTATTTTACCACTACACTCTATATCAGTGTTTCTTAACCTTTAGTCCACGGAGCCCTGGGAGTCTGCGAGTATGTGTATGATAATATATAAGTATTAATGTCAGTAATTTAGATGCAAAAAAAACATTTCCAACCTTCACGTTAATACAGTACTTATTTTCATATTTCTGGTAGTTATTTTTTACAGTACTAAAACAAACGGTCTGAAATGTTCCGCTTTTTATTTTTGCAATTGTGATTAATTTTCTAGGGGTCCGCGGACTAAAAAAGGGTTAAAAAACTCTACATGAAAGGGTTAGTGTACAGTTAGACGGTGCAAGCACTAATGCGAAATCAGCAGTGCAGTACAAACATGCACTACGAACATCATTAAAAGCTACATAACGGAACACACTTTTATCGGATTTGTGTTTCCGGGTGACCAGCGGCTCTAGCATCTCCTTGCACGAGCCTGCAGCCCGCGGCGAAGTACAAAAACACCACAATTAATCACACATCAGTATCAACCAGCAAACATATCGGATCACAACAACACTACGATTTATAAAAGCCTGTTAAATCCTCATAAATACATACATAGAATAATACATTTTAATTTTTAACGACATCGGGAAATTGGTGCAATAATTAGATTTGTTTTGACTGGTTCGCTGCTAATGTTGTATCATCACATGTGGGATCATTGTCATTTATATGAAAATCTATAATAGTCTCTAGTATTATAAATTACAACATGTTACATTGTATTTATAAGTAACAACACGTACCTAGTTTTTCAAATAAAAAATAAAACTTACTTAAAGAAATAATAGTTACTCTTATCCTAGTAATTATGAAAAGTGCTTAAAGATGATTATTGATACAGTATATTACGTACCGGAAGCCTGGCCCGAGGTAGTGGGCGTCTTAGCGGATGTAGACGGATTTCCGGCTTTTCCACTGCTTGAGTGCGATGACTTCCGGCCGGGCTAAAAGTAATAGCAAAATAATATTAACACAAAAAAAATATTTTTACTTCTCATAGAATAGTATTAGTACAATCAAGGAATAAGTTGCTGACTGACTCCAAAACAAATCGGATTAAGACGCCTGAGAGACTAACCAGCACTAAATTCGTTTACATAGCTATTGCACCTATCATTAAGATAAATATAATGTTAGTTCTCAACCACCACATATTGTAGGTACAGTAAGAGTGAGACTTAAAACAGTACATCGGCAGGCCTCCATCGATCGGTTGCAGGTTTTATCTAGATTTTTTCGAGTTGTCGTCGAGCAGCACCTACGAACTGCAAGGCGGTTTATATAATATAATAATATTAATACGTGAAGCAAAAACTTTGCATTCCTTTTTACGAAAATTGCGCAGACGGAGGAGTATGAAATTTGGCATACTTATAATTTATATAAAGATGGAGGGGTGAATGCATTTTTTTTAAACTAAAGCATTAAAAATACATTAAATCAATATAAAAAAAAACACTACACACACGCATTTTTACTCTTTTATTTATAGTTAAAATCTGTGTTCAAACTGAGAATAGACTATTATTGTTTGAGTCTTTAACATTATTTGTATAAACATAGACTATAGTCTTACTGAATGTCAAACATAACCTCAGTAAATCTCAAGTTTAGGTTTCTTTTGTATTTGATAAGGTCGAATTTCGTACAGCGACGGGCGACTAGTAAGTTGAAATGAGCAAACAACAATACAAAAAGCTTGTGACATACTCCTTTGGATTTTCCAGCGTGTGTGGGCGTGCCGCTTCCGCTCGCCACCGGCGATGTTTCGCCGTCCTTGTCGCAGCTCGAGTCGCTCGACTGGCTGTCATGCGACACTGGCTTGTAGGGCGGGATTGTCTTCACATTACCGCCCTTTTTCTGCGCCAAAATATCGCATTCCGACGTATTTACACATCTTTTACAAATCTTAACAGTTTTTACACGGCGCCGAGTCTCTGGCACCAATTGGATTTAAAGTTGTAACGAAATGATCGTTTTAATCTATTATAAACACTTCCTGAGGAATTTTAACTTGCAAATCAAACATTCCGACCGAGAACCCAGCACCGTGTAAAACTATACACGATATTTGAGTCCGTGTACAATAGGAAACAGGATACTTTAATACAGCAACTGATAAGGTGTAGGCAGTTAGTTCGATTGGTTAGACTTTCAGTATTTGTTCATAAAACGATTTCCTGTTGGTTCAGCGTTTAATACTAGCAACCTATCACGTGACAAAACGTATGCATGTTAAATTTAAATAAATAATGTTAATATTACCGTTATACGCTTGAATTAACAGCTGGTTTGACAATGTATATTAAACCTTCTCAAGTGTCAGATAACTTTAACAACCAATCGTTAGTTCGTCCAAAGTTAAAAGTACTCATAGGCAAATTTATGTTTCTAAATTACAACTACACTCTGTCTGTATCTAGGCACGTACAATTTAATAAATGAAGTACAGCAACATAATACAAGAATGTGTTAGTTAAAACTCTGCGTATCTATTTCGTTTCACTCTTGGGCTAATAATGTTTTAAAAAGCTGTTTTCAGATTAATATAATTATCACTCTGTACCTACTAACGCGTAATTTTTAAACATGTTGATGTAAAAAGTAAGTTTTGTTTTTGTTTTTATGGGGGTCATTTCACGTAAAGCTGATAAGATAAAGGCGAAGTTTTGGAATTCAGTCATATTTAAGATATATAACCCTGTGAGCCTGTAACAAACTGACAGACAGTAGAAGATCTTAAAGCATGTAATATTTTTTATGAAAAAAAAAACTTTAAATCCAAATTTAAGGTTGTTTATGAATGCACAACTTAGCAAAAATCATAGTGGATACTAAGAAAATTTCGTATTTTCGCTTTCACAATAGACGTAGAAATAGACGAAACAAGAAATAATTTCAAAACGTATTTCCTCCGTCCGCTTCACGCGAAATGCCCCTGAGGTACGAATATAAAAACAGCCTTTTATACTTATATTTGGGGTCCCGCAAAATTATGAGTCTAGTCATAAGTTTGCAAGTCTTACGTACTATAAAGGGTTAATAAAGCGGAAATACTCACCAGCCTACTCACCAATTTACTGTAATGGTATTGGCAGTAGCCACAGTATTTGACATTGTCTAGGTAATTGCCCGCCTCCTCGCAGAGCAGACCCAGGCTCTGGGCGCACGTGACGTGGAACTGTTGTTTGCAACCTACGACGCAATTACACACATAAGTTTTATAAATCCAAATATGTTAAGATCACAGCGAATTCCTACAAACTATAAGCCAATATATAACTACACAAGCAGGGTTCAAACGGAAAGCAGTTTAAATAGAGTAAAACCGTCATACAGGTGTGCTTCGAAAGCGATATCTATTAATCCTACTAATTTAATATTATGAAATATTGAGTGCTTCTGGGCCTTAAAAAAAACTTAATTTTCGATGACATACTCGTGGGCGTATACAGTTGTGGTCATACGTTTGTAAGGGGATATTTTAATGCTATAGGTGCGATAGGTAACAGTAGGTTATCTATACATATTTGCAGTAATAATACAACAGTGACGAAACATCCCTGGTATTCATGTACTCACCAACTCCACCTGGTAAACAGTACGACCATTTTAATAATTTATCCTCCACAGTAAAAATTCAAAGGAAAGAAAGCGATAACTACAATATGATGTAAAAAAACATAAGATTACTCTTTATCAAATATTGATTTTTTAATTGACTGGTTAAATGTGTTTGAAGTGATAACGTAATCTAGTGTCAAGATTGAACCCAATCGAGTATTCTCTAGGTCTGTCAGTAATAATCAGTATTAACCAATATTTGCGTATCGCATCCGAAACTTTGGTAGGCAAAAATTGTAACTGATTATTACTAACGGGAGTAGCAAACGATCATGATGTCCAC
>DWRA01003308.1:0-12343 GCA_018250295.1 Spathilepia clonius | reverse complement strand
GACGTCCCCGTATTCGTATTCGTAAAAGAACATTCGAAATACGACCATCATATACAACGTTACTCTGCCAGTTCAATACACCAGGAATATAAAAATCATCTCTACGTTTCATTGTGCAAAATCCACGACTGTAATATTATCTAAGTAACTTTTGACTAACAAGAATGAGCTCCAGCGATGGTAGGTGGCCACAAAAGTATATTTAAATTAAAATTAAACTATGCAATTGTAAAAAATGTATTAGATATAAATTTTTATTCAATAATAAGTTGTTTTTATTTATTGTATTCAAGTTGCAAACGAGCATGCACTCCACCTGATGGTAAGTGGCAACTGCCCCCATGGTGATATGTAACCAACCTCAGATATGATATGGAGTTTAGCTGATGTCGACCACCGAAGCATTTCCACCCTTGAGGACTGGGTTGGAACGACTTGGTTTAATGCTTAACACTGTTGCTAGGTAGAAATAGATGTGATGGTGGGGATACTAGAGTCGAAACATAAAAGGTTCTACCACCTTCAAATGAAAACCGGGTTTGATCCTTGGCCTGGCAGATACACAAATGATGAATTTAGATTTTGTTCTGGGTCTGGGTGTTTGGGTATTCGTCTTTTGTGTATTTATGGTACCCGCGTCACAGGAAAAATCCTAGTGTGGGGCTATGAACCCTCATAAAAAGCGTTATTATTGTGGATTGTAACCGGTAAAATATGATTTTGTTTCAGCTGTGCTGTGTTATCAAAGTTCCTATAGAAATAGCGAAGCAAAGAAAACAAACCTATGTGGGCTTGGAGAAATGGAGTAGCTTACGAATACTCGTGGAGGTATTTGTGACATTTTTATATACGTACTAATATATAGATAAGCCGTGATAGCCTAGTGGTCGAATCACAGCCTCTTAGTCGAGTGGTCCGAGGTTCAAATCCCAGGCACGCACCTCTGATTTTTCGAAGTTATGTGCTTATTAAAAAATAATTATCACTTGCTATAACAGTAAAGGAAAAACATTGTGAGGTAACCTGCATACTTGAGAGTTCTTTAAAAAAAAAGGTTCTCAAAAAGCGTGTGAAATCTACTAATTCGCACGTGGCCAGTGCGGTGGACTATGGCCTAACCCTTCTCACTCTGAGAGGAAACCCGTGCTCAGCAGTGGGACAGTAATGGGTTGATGATGATAGAGTTTAGATTGTCTCCAAAAAATGTGTCTAAGTATATTCGATTTTGCCCTGCTATGCGGGGAATTCAAGACTCGATTCCCATCTGAGCAAATATGCAAGCATAGAATTTAAACAATCTGTTCCGAGTTTGGATATTTGAATAGTTTTGCTTACTGAAAATCGAAAGATGGATGAGTATATTTGACCGAAGATATATAAGACCTTGTGTGACGCAATTCTTGGGTTTCGGTGGAAGAGCGTAGATACCGGCTGACGACCACGAGGCGACCATCTTAGTCTTCAGGAGCAAAACATCTGTGATCGACGTCAGGTAGATCTCCTGTTCTAAGTGGATTTGGTTAGAGATGTCCATGGGCGGCGACTACCTCCTACTTTAATCTTATAATAAAAAAAAGACTTTTACACCAGGTCGCGTTTGTCTTGTGGGCCAGCCCTTGGGCTAGACTTGGCAGGATACCTGGACAATGTTTCACGCACTTGTTTCATAACCAAGATGCATATTATAAACAAGCTCATACTGATATCGTAATTTCAACGTAAATCAATATTGGTGTCGTGAGCCTTTCGTCGAGTTACTTAAGGGTCTGATACCCGGTGCAGTGAACCCGGCAGATGGTGCGCGATGCACGTGCAAGTTACGTGTGCACGTGTGGACTGTTCTTTACAAAGTTAATGCACTCGCTAGTGTAAATTAGACTTTATAGCACGGTATTAATGTAAGGAGAAGACTTGTTAATTTGCTCCGCTTTTTCATGCTTTTGGGAGGCGGAAAGGATATTGCGGGTTTTAATTACGAGACTCAGTTGACTGTATGGTACTGTAGTACTGTGTATTTTATGCATAGACTTAGCTTTTTTGGCTACGCAGTGTAATATGTTAAGCTGTAACAACACACACATAATAGGTAGTTTGAAAGGTTCTAGTTCGACTCCAGAAGCTCTACCGCCATATCCTTTTCTGCCTGTTAACAACAGTGTTAAGCATTGATGTGTTCTGGTTTGAAGAGTTTGGTAGCAACACATCTGTGACCGATCTCAGGTAGGATTCAAATTTTTCAGGGGTCAATTAAAAATGTCAATTGACAACAATATCAGGTGGACTGTATGCTCGTTTGCTTCCCTCCATCATTATAAAAACACAGTTTAAACGCTCATACATATATGATTGATAAATTACTTCTTAATTTAAATTCTCTCAGTAATCCACTTTTAATGAATTGCTCGTTATTGTTTTTATTAATCGTTGAAAATAAATATTTTACACAATCAGAATATTAATTAAGGCCTTTTTCGGTTTACAAAGTCATACCTAGTGCCGATTTGTTTTATCTTCAAAGGATTTTACTTTCTGAAGCTCGTATTATTTCATCTTATTCATATCCTACTTTGTATGCAAATTTTCGTTTCAGAGAAAGTATTGGCTGAATACGTTTACGTAATACGTCATTAATGTAAAAACGACATTGATCGATGGTTCTTTTGTGTTTATTGGTTGAATTTCGCGGGAATGTCGCGCGGATCAAAAATATACAGATTATATATTGTGGCGCATAAATTATGAATATGTTTTCATATCCTACATTTTTTATATAACTAAAATGGATGTTTGCGTTATATTACTGGTAATTTATTTTAAAATATGTATAAACGAATAGTTAGATGATATGCAGAAATCAGAGTTGGTATTACAAAAGTGGTCCAGAGAAATTAGGTGATACTTGAGATAAAAATGCATTTTCACGTTAGTTGACACCGATAGTTAATGTACCTAAATCCTAGAAAAATAGATTTTTAAGAAACTTAGGTACATAGGTTAATCTAGATCAATATTGTATTGTGTTTAGAAGCTTTATTATCATGGATATGATATATTACGTAGCTACATAGATATTATACAGTAGCGAAGACTTTACTGGAAGTGATAACCACTTATCATATCATTTTAAAAAGATAAATTATCTCGATTTCTAAAAATTTTCCATGCATTTTAAATAGAAACGTTTCTCGTCTGTCATTTCTCGTTCGCCCGTCCGTTGAAATATGAGCATATTTTTCACTTCATGATTAAATTCCGTATGCATATAATTTTTCTTTGTGTTAAAACTTATAAACCGGTAAATGGCAACGTCAAAAGCGGCTTAATACGATTTCCAATGACCGTGTAAAAAGCTCATCAGATTTAACCTTGCTTTATACTGCCTTTACGCCGACACTTTGTTTATATAAAACTTCATTATGGACGCAGAATCATTTTATAATACACTTTCCCTAAAAATATAAGTGTTATGCGATTTTTTAGCTTTCTACACAATATACTTTTGTAAAAAGGCTTATAGGCTTTTGCAAAAAGTTAACAAGTATATGATTTTAGACTTACATTATCGTGGAATTTATACATTTTGTTATGTAATGGGTACTCATGATACGGTGTTTTGATTTCTTATTTGCCGATATTTCGACCCAGTTGCAGGGAACGTGATCACACCGTGACCGCTGTGGCAAGTACATACTTGTAACATAGGATTTTCATAGTCCTTTGCAGTTACTATTAGATATAGATGCTGCAATAGAACCTTTTTTTTTGGTAGATATGTTCAAAAATTTCTGGATATCCCATCTACAACCAATCATCGTCAAGAAGACTTGCCTTGAAATAAAGAGACAGTAGGAATAAGATGTAAAGATTCTGTTAATAATAAGTTTCAAAAGGGTCAGAGAATAATATTTAAAAAATACAGGGTCACGAAACTCGTTTGTCAAAATTTACTTTAAAATCTGTTATGTCTGAAAACTGTTACAGTCATTGGAAGGATTTCCAATAGGAGCCCATAACTGAATCACGCCTGCATTTACAGGTGGTTGAATGCACTATTTTAATTAAAGTTTGATCAGCCAATTCAATAATACCTTCAAGTTTGATTATTTAATTAAGAACTTTGCGAGCCGGTCATTGGAAGTTGTGTCTGGGCATTGTTTGGGTTTCATTGTTGCAAATTTGATATTGTCTATTCATCGCTTCTCTATTATTCTCAGTTTGGTTAATTTTCTATAGACCCTCTTGTTTTAGCCTTTGTGTAAAAGTACATGTAATTATGAATTTCTGTGTAAGCTTATTGGCGGTTGTTCAATAATGTGGATTTTAGAATGAATGAACATACTCTTTGTAAGTACGTACAGGGTTTTAAAAGTTGTATTCGCTTTCCTATTTGAATCTTTATAAGTGCAATAATAACTAAAGGGTCTATTAATGTAGTCAAAGTTTATTGTAGGATTTTTTAATACGACGTGCAGCAAATTTCATTTTATTCCCCTTTTAGTGTTAGTATTTTTTGAGCTGACTACCTTACATCTTACTTTTTTTACGATAGAAGTAGCAAACGAGTATGTAGTCCACCTGATGGTAAGCGGTTAGTGTCACCCATCGACATCTGTAATCAACCTATAAGGTTAGAGCCCTATTTGACGTCAGCTACAAATACGTTTCTATCCTACGTGCTATGTCCTTTGCTACACCCTTCAAACCAGAAGTCAGCACCGCTTAACACTGCTATTATTAGGCAGAAATAGATGTGGTGGTAGTGTCTCGGAGACAAACCACAAACGGTGCTGCCAACTTAATAATAATAATTTGATACGACACAAATGCGCCGCAGAATTGAATGTTTTAATACAAATCTTGCGTTCGTTCACTTTTCTATTCACACCAATTTTCCTTCTATGTAACAAAGGGCTCCGCCGTGGTCTGCTTTCACGTGCAAGATATGCCCAAGTTAAGTCGTTAAAGGAACTAAAAGTGGCACTTCTGAGTCCTAGCGACGAAGTACGAGAACGTTGACGAGGGAGTTTACGAGAAAACTTCCGTGTTTCCCTGGATTTTTTCAACTGTGAAACATAAATCCATGTTGATGCATTCAATATGTTTTTGCTTTATGAAATATTTCTGGCAATCGAATTATCGTTGTTGTTCAATTAGTGCCCGTGTGTTGAAATTTGAATTTTTAAATAAAAATACGAATGTGCTGCAGTCGAATGTAATATTTTATCAATTCGATGTACGTGCTACTTGTAAAATTTTAGATGTAACGATGAGAATATTTTTTTCTGTGCAATTGCTGCAAATAAATAGTAGACGCGAGTACCGCCGATTAGATTCGAACTATAGATAACTTAACCGCTTTTAACTATTCATTCATATTATACCTATAGAAGGTTCGAAGATGAATTCTTATTTTTGAGTTCCAACGCATCTGTAACCCATTTCATAATTTCCGTCCTGTTTAGGTTTAACTAATGAAGATGGAACTTTTAGTGAGCTGACATTAACATTAGATGGTCTTTGGCGCTTTTCATTACGTACAAGTTTAAAGATCTTAACTCTTAGCTTAGATTTCTTAGGTTTTTAGTTTTCTCAACGAGTGGTAAGATCAAGCTCCAATTACCTTTAAACATAGACGAAGCATAAAAATACCATTTACTTACTGTAGGTAAGTACTTATTGTAAACAATTGTGCTCAGTTTTTCTATAAGAAAAGAAAGCTTGCTAAAGGTACATTTGTTTAAATGAAAATCTCGGGGTATACAAAGGAACGTTCCGACCTTAGGTTAAGGTAAGTTATAAAATCTATGAAATACTCAAGGGATTATCACAGGGTTGTTTTCACCTTTGCTTTTCCCCATAACGTATGTCAAGAAAATATTCGTTGTTTTGCTTTTACAACATTTTTTTAATAATATAAACGAGACGAAGTAAATCTTTAGGCTGTCCAATTAATAAATCAAAAATCAAAGTGTTTTATGCAAAGTAGATTCATTGCAGAATTCATTTTGAATTTCAACAATTTGCTACCATTTCGCAAGGTTTCATTTTAGAGAGAAAGCGACGAACGAAACTCCATAACATGCATACATCTTAAAAAATGTACTGTACAATGTTGGCATACGCTAATGGAGCATATGGAGTTGGAGCTACTTAAATGGAGGATATGGAGCTGGAGCTACTTTAATGGAGCATATGGAGCTGACGCTACTTTAGGCCACACAGTTCTATCAGGCAAACAATAACTTGTATAATACTCTTTTATAACACAGACTTAGTTTGATCTTATTAACCTTTCTTTCTGAAATAACTGAATAAAACTGACACTGACTGACTGACACAATGTAAAGCTTACGAGTAAATCGGTGGTTAGAGGAGCATTAAATTATTCATAGGAGTTCCTTATACATAGCACTAACAAAGGATTTTGAAAATGTATCCCTTTGGTATAAACGGAGAGCGAAATCTTGTATCTATATAAAAATATAATTTATATGGCCGTTTTTGTATTTTCTCTGGAATATAACAATCTGTTGCAATTCGAATACAGGGCATCCAGTAAAGCTCTGGCTATTATTGGTTCGACCCATTTATCTCTCGATGCATTGTATTCGCGTGTAATTTTTGTTCATGACTGTTACCTAGCACAAGTTAAACTCCACAACCCATACCCAAAGTGGTCTATATTCCCATGGGACGATGACGTTACTACCGCTTACTAAATTAACTTATACATCTAATAACAGCGGTGTTAAGTGCTGTGTTATTTTTTGAAAGTTTAAATTTTTTGGTTAAAAAGACATACTTTTCCAAAGCGTTCCAACTAAGTCCTTAGGGGTAGAAACGCACCTGTGGCCGACTTCAGATAGTACTTTAATCTCATCCGTGGTTGATTACAGATGTCCATGGGCTAAAGTTGCCACTTACCATCAGGTGGACGGCAGACTTGTTCGTTACCACCATATTATAAAGAAATAAGTATTTGTGAAAGTATAATTTATACAAAGGCACAACCTTACGGATATAAACATAAATTTATTATTTATTTATGTAACGGTTACGGGTTTCCCGTTTGCAAAGCTTCGAACGTGCTACACTATTCTACTCCAGGGGGGATATCTATCCCCTAGGAAGGAGAATAGAGTATAATGTAGCGTATATCTATAGGTACGGTGTAGAGAGTAGGTATTGCGGCATGTATCTCAGTTATGTACCCTGGCCTTCACAGATTAGAATACCAAGCACTTTTAATAATTTCCAAGCTTTCCAAGTTCAAATAACAAAATAATTAAGACTTGTTTTAATGGTGAAGGAAGACAGTGTGTGGAAACTGATTCGCCTTAGAGTTGTCTTTATAGATAAAAGGCAATTAAAGTCTATCAATCTACATAAACTTTAGCAGCGTGGTGGACTATGAGATCATCTAGACCCTTGTTATTTCAAGCGGAAATCCAACAAAATGAGAATCCCGAGTCTGATCTTCGACAACCTTAGTATTTTTATTAACTCAATATTTTTTTCTACTATATCATTTTCATTTTTAGAATATAACACTTTATACAGAATGCACCACTTGCCATGCCAACCCTGCACGGAATCAAATAAGGATAAGAGATTTCTAGCGCCGCGGGGGATCTGCAAATTACGTTGTCTTATTTGTCGACGACCAGTCCTGTTTTTTAATTTTTCCAAACAAATACCTAAAATAAAGATATTTTCACTTAGGAAATATCGAAATAGTACAAAATTGAATTGTTGACAAGGGAAGACAATAAAAGGAAATTTCGCTATAAGCATTTAATTCCGTCAGTAACATATTGTGTTGTTACATACGTTTTACTGTTGGCAGTTTTCCTGTGTTTGAACATTTTTAGTTCGCGCAGGAATTTTATTACTTTTTCATTCGTTTCAATTCAAACCATAGAGAATACCAATTTGTGTGCGTTTTATTTAACCTATATTCGTTTTAAATATTCTATTCCCAAGTCTTATTAAAATCAAATAGGTTTTATTTTTTTTAAATAACAACGCTTCATTATTAACCTTTCATTCGTAAGCCTGGAGATGACCCGGCGACCTCTTTCGCTCTCAGCCCTGTATTAGTGCAGGAGGCTTTTGTCCTGCGTGCGCTAATGAAACTTTTAATTTTGCACGAACTTTATTCACTTTCCAGCGTTTTGCGAACCGAAACTACTAAATTTTTAACTCGAAGCAAAAACAGGTAACGAGGAACGCGGAATAAATCTTCTCTTTCGACCGTTAGTTACAGTTTTTAATAAATTAGTTTTAATAATTTTCACTTGTAGTTTAGTTTTGAATTGTATTGCGAAGGAAATAAATGACTAAATACATCCATAGGAAAATACGCCTAACTACATACTAAGTTTTTAAACACAATATATTTTATTCAGAGAGTAGTTATTAAAATCTTTTGCTATTCTGAGCTATAAGTGTGTAGAAGCTGTAAGAGGGGCAGCTCTATTTTCTGTAATATAATTATTTCGCGCTGCCCTAAAAAGTTACGTATTTAGGTTGCGCTGAGATACGTCCGAGTGGAAAACTGCACACCGCTTAAACCTGCTCATACCATTACGAACAATTCCTGTATTTTACAATACTCCTATTGTATATTTTTATTTACGAATTCACGTTTTTGTAAAATTTTGCGACGTGATTATAATTTAGTATAAAGTTTTTGTTTTGTGCTCCGGTCTAAAATTGTTTTTGTTTAAGAGTTGGAACGGGTTTTGTTTTTGAAACTGTTTTATTGTTTTAAATTTCAGTTAAGGGTGTAATTGTTGTGAAACATGTTTGTATTCTGCGCAATTTAGCATGAAACGGTTTAATTACCGATGGGTTTTGCTCTACTACGCGCTATCTGGAGCCTAGTCCTTTGTCCGAGAAACCACTTAATAGCCGTCAAGCCTTCGGGTCTTAAAGGATGTAATAGGATTAACCCAATTAATATTGAAATTTGCTGTACGATTTATGGAAAGATTTTACGTATTGAGTAGTATAATTTTCCGTAAGTAGGTATAATAGTAAGCATAGTAAATTGGCAAGAAAAAAGATTAAAATGTATATTTTATGCCATGTAAGTCTTCGTGTAATTTATATTTATAGTCGTCGATTATACTTCAATTGTACACAACTACATAGTGGGCCTATAATTTAATAAATGTTTGCTAAAGTCACACAAAAGTTTCTATGACCTAAGTTAAACTGAAAGTCCTTTAAAAGTTATACAAGGAGTATTATTTTTTCACGTAGAAGTTACAGAACCTAACGCGCATTTTTTGCGACTGGACTTTTGTTGGAAATTTTATACGATAGTTTAAAAACTTGTAATTTAAAAGTTGGAGTTAGTGTTCGTATAAAATACATTAACTGATGCTTCTAGTGGAGGTGGAACGGAGCTCCGCTTGCTTTGTTTTGTGTGCTATGGCGCTAAATTTATTACAGTAGTGTAGGATCGATACAGCCTTTGTTCTCGATTGTTATATTAGCAGTGCGCATGCTGAAATTTAAATATAGTTTATATTTCAAACCTATAGACCGTTATATTGACATTTAAATGACATGAAATGGAAAATTTAAATATACATAAAGGTGATTTCTACTAAAAGCTTGAAATATATTATAATTGAGTACTGAGCTACATATGGCATAAAAAAAAAGAAAAAAAGGTAATAAAAGTAAAGATATTGTTTCTTTCTGGAACAATATAAAAGAAACATTTTTATTGTTTGAGGGATCGGTTTTGTAAAGATAAATGATTATTCGTTCCTCTTTCAGATAATAATATCATAAAACAAATTGCCCAAATTCCCTTTACAATGTCTTTAGTAACAAGAGCCTTGTCAAACCTCGCTAATAAATTAAATCTCAAATTAGTCTACACCAGACAGTAACTAATGGCAAGTCCGTACTAAAATATCCCGGCGTAGTTTTAGGGACATTACTAAGACTATGGGTTAACCTCTCTGGTAAAACAATACCAAGGAACCTAAGAAATGTTTAAATACTTACTTTGACAAATTTGTGATATGAAATATGTAAGATAATTTTTTTTCTAGGTTTCGGGAAAAGTTTTTTGATAAGTATTGAATTGATTTTTATCTATCAATCGTATCATCTATCATTTTAAGGATTATCCTGTTTTAATAATCGAAAATATATATTTTTTTTTCAATAATATTGGAAAAAACGATACGATATATAGAAAATGCATACAATGCTCACTAGCATCGTAGCAAAGAAAGCGTCGAAAACAAAGGCTACGGTAGAGAAATTAGTTGGGTTCCCATGTATCAGCTCTTCAACATATTTAGGATACGAAGACACTACTGCGCAGCAGCTGTAAGGCAAAATGTAAGTAATGGTAATTTATGTTGGCGTAGACGGATCTATAGAACACGAAAAACAACATAATTATTACGAAGCAATCATTTTGCGAAAGTCTATTGACCTGGTATTACATGGTATACGAAATAACAGAGCCGTCGTACTAATTTTGTAAGAAATCTCCATTCCAAAGTATAGCGTACACTGTACCTTATCTGTTTTAATTCCGAAATTATTATTAAACTTTAACTTAATTTTTAGTTCAAACGACACTTACTCGAATGTAATTAGTTCATTTGGTTTGGAATAAGCCTTGTAGACTCACGTCTTTATGAACTTTATAGTTTATGTCCCAACTTCGCCGCGATTTATAATTGAGTTCATTCAAGAAACTTTGAATGCTGAAACTTATTCCAACTTACTTTGTCATTGCGCAATTCATTCCCTGTTCTAAGTTGTCCTGGTTTTATTATGGTCTACAGTCTGGACAGACTATTTTCTGGACAATTAGTTTTACGGTTACCAGCTTGATATCTATTTGTTACGAGTACATTGTTTACGAGTAATGAGTTGAGACGAATTTGTGAAAATGTTAATATATTTTTAGATGAAGAAGAATAAGAATTTCCTCTTATCTTTATGACTTAACTAAACCAATAAAGACATCAAATCCGAAATATTTTGCTTAACTAATTTAATCGTCGACGTAGTAAGTTTTAATCTTTTATCTATTGGCTACGAAAAAAGTGTGCATGTTGCATCAAACTGATTTAGACAGATCGTGTGTAAACGCCAAAGTTTTAAATTATGTTATGTCTACTTGTTGTTAGTTCCGGGGTGACGGATGTTCGAAGATTGAAGGTTGTTTTGAATCCGTTGACTTGCCGGAAGTTTGACTTGTTTCGTCTTTGTATAAGAGGATTCAATCTAAATATCTTATGTTGTAGATCAGTATTGTGTATAAACGCGTACGCAAGCATTTTTTTCATATTATATAATTGTAATATAAGTAATTGAAAAAAAAAACTTGTACTTACGTACTTATTGCCATTTATAAGCATTTTGTATGTTATTAAGGGTAACACTGATACCAAAAGATAAATACAGGAAGCCAGAAACCAATCTCTAACGCTCGTTAGTAATAATCAATCTCTGAAAGTTTTTCTCACCAAAAATCTATATTTGCAATTTTTTGCTTACTACGATTTGTCAAATTGGAACAACATTTGGATAGATTGAATTATTATTAATTACGGGCGTAAGCTTGTTATTCTGTTGTAAATTCTTATCGTTAATCGATCTTCGGATGGGGCAGGCAAGATAGGCAAAAAATACTCGTACACAAAACTTAATGATATGATATGGCGATCGAATGAATTGACGGTACTAGAAAATAGAGATACTATTCTGTCACTCCATGACTCGCTTAACAAGGCAACGAGCGTACTCAAGTTAAGTAGCCATTAAAGTAGATACTCAGGGCTTATTGCTTGCGAAAATATTAAAAGTCAGCGAAAGGGATTTTTCGTTTTCATTTAATATTTTCTCATTTATCTCTAAAGAAGTTCTATTGTCATAGAAAAGTTTCATTACAGAATTTTAATGAGAGAGAATGCTTTGCCAGCTACAGTCCCCGGGAAGAGTGTAATCAAGTTCCCGGAGCAAAAAATGTTTCTTCGCTGACGGTATCTATTGTTATGGATTTCAAAGGTCCTTTCGAAAGTATTAATCATTTTCTAAAAACATCATACAGGATTGCATTTGCAGTATATCTGTACTAATTGCACACTATTGACATTTACGCAGAAAGGAATTTTAAAGGTGGTGGAACCCTTTGTAGTTCGACTCCGGCGGCACCACACTTATTTCTGCCTAATAACAGCAGTGTTAAGCGCTACTGTGTTCTGGTTTGAAGGGTGTAGTAAGGATAAACTTAACGAGGCATTCCAACTTAGTCCTCAGGGGTAGCAACGCATCTGTGGTCGACTTCAGTTGGGATTCT